>JACXGM010015149.1:0-21535 GCA_016801145.1 Umbra pygmaea | reverse complement strand
AATGAAGTCATGTTGGTGGAATACTGGGGATATGAGTTAGTCCATGGGTGGCCAGAACATAAATGAAGTCATGTTGGTGGAATACTGGGGATATGAGTTAGTCCATGGGTGGCCAGAACATAAATGAAGTCATGTTGGTGGAATACTGGGGATATGAGTTAGTCCATGGGTGGCCAGAACATAAATGACTGATTACTAACATTGTATTGAGTTTCAACCTCGAAATGTATCCCACAGATCCTTTGGCAAAAACCTGGCACCTCCTTTTTGCAAACATGCTCTTTATTGTTTCATTGCTGAATAATGAAATGCTGGTGCATTGTGGGTAAGAGAATTTTAATCAAATGTCTAGCCAAACCCTCAACAGGGAGAATGTTGCCAAATTGTCATGTCAGTGAGAGGTGTTGTTTACTATGTGATATGTAATTAATGATATGTAAATGATATATGTCACATCTCATACTTCAGCCAATGTGACTAAAATATCTGCTGACTAAAAAGCCTGTGTAAACAAGGCATACATTTTACTAATTATATGAAGATCAAACATGATTAGTACAACTGAAAAAGTCCTAATGGTTGGTAGAAATCTGAGAGGAGCATATAAACTATAACAAACTCAAAATGGGGCATGAGGTGACTGAGATACACAGCCATGAAGCATCTGGGAGTGGCATATGGGCATCTCCATGAATAGCTGCACATCCGATATACAACAATATATCCATTATCCTGCTTCGAGTGGCCTAGTGCCAGATAGAATCCAAAAAATAACCAATTGTTTTCTGTGCACCCAGGATAATGAAATATATCATTTTTTATTTTATTTTCTATTAAACCTTTATTAAACCAGGTGGGCACTTTGAGAACAATTTCTCATTTGAAATAAAAATATTTAGATTTCCTAACCAGCCTGTAGACAAGACAGTAATCCATTCATTTATATTGTTTACCTGGCCACTGTCTCCAAAATATGACTTTTTAGACTTTGTGTAACAAAACATCAATATCTCTGATTTTAACAATTTTTGCTATGTTTACCTTTATTTTACCAGGCAAGTTGACTGAGAACAGCTTCTCATTTGCAACAACAGCCTGGGGGGGAAGTGGGGGGAGGGAAGGGGATGAATGAGCCAATAGAAAGCTGGGGATGATGAGGTAGCCATGATGTATTTAAGGCCAGATTGGACATTTGTCCAGGACACCGGGGTTAACACCCCTACTCTTACCCTGGGATCTTTAGTGACCAAAAAATCTGGACACTCATTTAACGGCACCCTTCACAGGGAAGATGTTCCCATCACTGCCTTGGTGATGATTGGGAATGATTTTTAGACCAGCGGGAAGAGTCACAGAATAGTTTTCCATTAACTGAGAGATGGACTCATTTGTGTATATAGATATATATGTTTATGTTATATGTTCCAGTACTTTGTACTGCAGTTTTATGTTGTATGTATATTGTGTTATGGATTGTTAGCACTACCCTCTGGGCACTAGATGTTTTTGGATTGGTTCAATGTAATATGTGTCAATGGCTTGATTATTCATTACAGACATCTGGTGTTAATTTAGGATTTGAGTTGTCTTTATAAGCCCAGGTGTCGTAAGTAGCTATTGTAGGTATAGTGACTAGGCGTACGTATTATATATATTACCCGTGTCTATGCCGCGTTAGAGCGTAGTATGTCTATGTATTATATATAAATCTGTTGTGCAGTTCCAGCATGATTTTGCTACACTACCAGAGGATTTGCTATTATTGTGATTACTGAGTTCATTAAAAAACGACAGAACTCCTTGCTTGGTCTCCCTTCCTCTACTTCCTTCATCCCAACATTAACATCAAGTTTGTAACAGATAGAAACAGTATTAAAAGCAATTATGTATTTTGTCATTTTTTATTTTTCCTCTTAGTTTATAGGCTTGTTGTTAATCAAATACACGCAACAGACAAACATTTGATTTGATTTACATTTGATTTATAGAAATAGACATTTTAGCTAGTTGAGCTGGTCGGTTTATTGACAATGTTACCACTACGTCTATGTGTGTGGTAATTATTCAAAACTTATTTCATGTGGTTCGAGCTTGACTATGGGTTCTCCGACTTTCCCCGGATCTTCAACACGAGCCAGCGCAAATTGGCATAGCACTGCCCGGGATTTGGGATAGATTTATCAGATCATCTACCTTGCAGTGTTGCTCTCCAGCAGATTAAGCACCTACAAATTCAATTGTGGTAGTATAGTTGGAGAATGTAAATGATCTGGGTAACGGCTTCCGTGTTGGATGAGCAGTGCGAAAAGAATCGTCCCACTCAGTGACGTGTGATTGGGTGAACCATGTGTGCACCCCTCAACATCCCGCATCTGTCCAAAGAGTTGTGGAGCTGCCGACAAGGCAGGGTCAGTGGGAATTGGACAAGAACTATTGGAAGGGGAAAAATTTAACTTAATGGACTCCAGACTGCAATGCATGTAATAGTAAGTGAAGATGATTAAGTCACTCACTCTACAAAGCATTCAGTCTGTCACACGCCTGTCTCAACCTACAACAGAGGGCATAAGAAACATCACCTCATTCACACCTTACTGACATAAACACTTCAGTTGTTACTTTCAGTGTGATAAATCTCCTCACAGCTTCCTGGGTTTGTCAGATCGCTGATGTAAATATGCAGGATGAACAACAGCTGTGTACTGCATGCCGTCGCTGCCTTGTTTCCATTTCTTACCATGGTTTCCCTATTTGTCATTTCTTCCTGTGTTAATTCTCATTAGATCTGGGTGAGAATTTGCATACCCTCACCTTCAGAACGCACCGGAAGGTGGTCCGTGTCTCGAGGTGTTTCCCGAGCCATCTTGCATATCTGTTCAGCTCCACTCAGACTATTTAATTGCCAGACATGGGAGGGTAATGATTTTATGATCCATTTTCTGCCATTTCTTGTTAGTAGTGCTCTTAGCAGAGAGGCACCCTTAGATGATGAATTAGTAGATGGCATAGGGCTAACATAATTACTTAAAGTTCACCATTATCACACAATTACATATTAGTTATGTTTTCCTACCTTGTAAGCAGTCATTGTAGATGAGCAGCTTTTGTTGTTTTTCCTCACCTGGCTGCTGACTTTACAAACTTTACAGGGTAATTTTGTCATTTGGGGGAAATATCCCTTTATGCCAGCAGAAAACGCTCTCTTTCTCATGTTTCTTGCAGGAAATGGAGTCAGTGGCCCAAAAAGCACTCTATTTTTAATGTAGTGTCCTAATATCCGTAGGGCTCTTAGTAGTGTACAGTGTCTGGGGATCAGGGTGCATTTGGGACGTACATCATTAATATCCAGCGTGTGATTCTAACTGTGAACCTGGTAGCCTCATTAGCGGGTCCATTAGAACGTTAACTGGAATAATTAGCACTTATTACTATAGAAATACATCGCTCTGCCACTGGTAACAGATACCAACATGCAGATACACCCACATGCCTACGCACAGACATACACGTGATCGCATGCTATGCATTTTATATGCATCGTACGCAACCCATTTCACTTTACAGCCATCATTACCTTATACATAATCACCATGGTTCCAGGAAAATGACTCCATCAGAGTCTGCCATTATCTTGTACTTCACCGTCTCACTCTGAGCCAAGGCCAAGGCATGCAGGTGTCCAAAATGCCACCCTTTTCTCTGTGCAGTGCACTAATTTTGACCAGAGCACTACACTCAAATTCGGAACAGGGTGCCATTGAGGATGAGGACTGTTTCTCTGTGCTATGAAACCACAACACATTTACTGCCATGTTACTCCCTAATCACTGACCTGTCAGGAGAAACAGAATCATTTAAGAAGTTGATTTGAAGCCTCTCAGAATAGCATCTGGATGGGAGCATGCTGCAACATCTTCACCGCGGATCATTCCCTACTTCTCTGGCTTCATACACCTACAGTTATCCAGAAACGAGAGGAAAAACATGGAAATATAGAAGAACAACCAGGAAAAGCTATTGATAAAAACAGGGATAAGCTGATGTAGGATCTCCAGTAGATGTGTCTGTAACTGACTGATAACTATCATATTAACTAATTATTTAAAGCTTGCATTTTTAATGTGGTTGTTTTAGTAATTCAAGTGTTCTTTAATGGCTTCGCTGTGCTGTTGTTAGGCTTAGTACTGGTATGAGGCTAATCGCGTATCAGTGACATACTGACAGGTTTATTGTGTTTAACGTACTTTCCACCTTCTTTTAGTTAAACGACTGGTAAATAATAAACATCACCAGTTAAATACTAACAATTTTCATGTCTTTAACATACTGTCAACCTTCTTTTAGTTGAACTGAATGTTCATATTGACTACCTTCTAGTTCTTTAGTACAACATTTTGTTGCTCATCCATCTTACGATGTAGGGTTGGCAGATGGCTCATTCAGAGGTGTTACAACTTTCTTCTATGCATCCTCATTCCTGTTGTGTCATGAGGTCTCACCTGACTGGACATATGGGGACACAGTCTGCCATCAACGTAGAGCCCAAAGGGACAGCTACATCTGCTTCATTTTGGTCATACTACACATTGTCCATCAAACTGACAGAGAAAATAATCCCCTCAAAACCATTTCTGAGGAAAATATGTTGAGGAAATCTATTGAGACTCAAGTGGCTTGAGTGCTAAAAAACCTACCTACACAATAATAGCAAAGTTAATATCAGCATGTGAATTACAGTAAAATGCCTCAAACAATTTGGGCTCTCAATTTGGGAGCTTAAAATGTAACGTCAACAATTTAAAGACTGTGATTTTGTCTCAAATGTGTGTATCAGGTATCTGTGGCAACACAATGCAAGTGTGAAACAAGGGGAAAGCCTACTGAGATTTTCAGCCCAATTACTACCTAAACCTACACAAAAAGCTTGCAAAAGTATCCCAGTTTTGCAGACGCAGAGCACATGGTGATAGAAAGGGCAAACGGCTTAGTTCCATGATAGATGGAGGATGAAAGTACATTAATCTGACAACAGAATGTACACTTGAACAAATTTGAACTACCGGTACACAATTTCAGACACTACATTTTATAGACACACCACTTAGTTACCATGGTTAAAACAAAAAAGTTATTTTACCCAACGATAAAAAATAGACTTCTACAAATGAATAGGTGTTCCACCCCATTTTTCTGGAGTGGGACTTTGAAAAGACGTTGATTGTGGATTAGCAATTGGCCCTTTATAATAACTACACATAATAAAGCATTTGGAATGGTTTTACAAATAGTTGGTTATTTAGTACTGTATGTATCACTATTATTCATCATTTGCAGTGTAAGTAAGTCTGAGTGATAACATTTTGGAATAATATTATAATATTAACATAGTCATGAGAATACAATTATTGATAACATTTCATATGAAGCACAGCATGTTAACACTGAATTACTTGCAAATATGGTGTAATGATAAGGTTTGTCTGTGTAATCGTTTTTTGCAGTGGTCATAACATCATTAAATAACTATTTAAATAAGAATCATATAATAATAAGGCACAACAAATCTACATAAGAAGTAATGATGGCACAATGTAAACATTAGAACTGGAAATGGCAAATTGTCTGTTACTGTTATTACCTGTTGTGACATGGAGATAACAATCTGTAGAACAACATTGTGTCACAACATGTCTATTGTGTCATGGCAACACTATGACAATATTATAACAAGCTGTGACATGTAATATCAGCTGTTTTAACATGTTATGATATGGTTATAATTGTTATAAAACATAAAGACTCTGTGTCATACAAAGTGTTACCCAATTATGAAATATCTTACAGAGAGACAGAGAGACAGACAGACAGACAGACAGACAGACAGACAGACAGACAGACAGACAGACAGACAGACAGACAGACAGACAGACAGATAGACAGACAGACAGAGATAAAGACATTCAGATTTGGAGACAGGCCGGCTGACAGTGAACAGGTCCATTCAGGGACTGGCCTAGAAAAAAAGTTAAACATGTTAATTTCAGCTGACTCAATAACAGCTCTATAAACCAATAATTTCCTCCTCTTCTATGAGAAGATCTGGGCTGTGGGG
This sequence comes from Umbra pygmaea, assembly GCA_016801145.1. Lineage (NCBI taxonomy): Eukaryota > Metazoa > Chordata > Actinopteri > Esociformes > Umbridae > Umbra > Umbra pygmaea. The sequence goes on along the minus strand of JACXGM010015149.1, from coordinate 15,423 downwards.
GAACAAGAAGAGCAAACTGACCCTCACCCATCACATTGGACACAGGTGTGCCTGATTACTACCTATATATAGTAATATAGTAAGATATACTATATATAGTAAGATATACTATATATCTATTTTAATGTATAGGCTACTTACTGTAAATCTATTGTAATGTGCACTGTATATATAAATATATATATATATATACAGTGCACATTACAATAGATTTACAGTTGTAATATATATACTGTATTTATTGATTTATATCATCTTTCGTTTACTAGGAAAGTCAATTAACACATTTTTATTGAAAACAATGGCTGTCAGGATGTAAAAAGTTCTGCTGTAGGGAATGCGTTTTAGGACAGACAACACAAAATATGACACATGGTAGCAGAGTAATGACGGGAGATGTTAAAAACAAGCACATATAGAAAATGTCACAATAATATATTGATTGTAATGTTGAGGCTACTTGCAGTATATCTATTGTAAATTGTAGACTACTCACTGTAAATCTGTTGTAAAGTGTAGGCTACTTACTGTAATTTTATTGTAATGAGTAGGGTACTATTGTATGCAAATATATTGTAAAATCTGCACTAATTATAGTATTGTGCCAGTTTTTGTTCAACCTAATGAATGTACATTAAATAATATATTGTAATGTTCTACCTGTGAATGTATTCACGATGACTTTCAAATGAACCGAAGCAATATCTGCCTTAGTTCTGGTATGTTTTCTTATGTGAATGTGAAACATGTTAGAATTGAAGATATGTTGGCACAAAATGTAATTTGTGTATTCAATATAATTCCCTGGAAATGTAATATCCGGGATGTAGGTTTGGGGCAAGTATGTTTCGCAAAAGAAGTCAAAATTTAAGTTGAAATGATTGTTAAAAATTTTAAGGGAACACATTTTGATGTTCCCAAGCGCGTCAAAGTTTTTGGCACCAGCATCGTGTTGAAACATCACAAGCTGCCTAGATCTAACCTTTTATCTCCTGATGATGAATGGATCTTCTCCGGGGTTCTGCCTTCCAGATATTGTTGCCAATTTTCCCCCTCCTTGATTTCCAACTAGAACTGATTCTTTGTGAACTTTTCAATTCATCATATGGGGGATGTGCCTCTCTGCTACTAAGCCTTCCCAGACACTAAATCCCCAGTGCCATGGACACTGATTATTTCTGCTCCTGATGCGGATCGCCGGCTTCTCTCTTCATCTTTTCATTTCTCACCATTCTGGTGTTCTCTTTCTGAAGCCCATCTCTAATCTTTATCTTCTCCACCCATGCTTGTTTTTGTCTTCATTTTTTTGTCGTCCAGGTGACTCAAAACTGATTGGCTCTAGTGATCTGGAACTGCTTGTTTTTTGTTTTGTTTTTGTTTGTAATGAGAGATCCGACCATAGAACCGGGATTTAGAATTCCAGAATGGACATGAATTTTCTAGTGTAGATTTTTGTTCACATTAAAATGATCTTACAGTTAAATGTAACCTTGCATTGTCTCCTGCATGCTCTCTTGTTTGACAGACGACCACAGACGTGCCATCAGCGCACTCTGCTATATCGTGGAGTACGTTTAGAGTCACCTTGCCGCTTGAGAATGTTTTATCTGGTGATGCAGGGAGTGCTCAAATGAGGGGTAATAAAGTGACTCTCAGTGTGTCTGACGGAGGATATGAGACAGAGCCACTCCTATTATTGACCACTTCCTGGACCAAGTCATTTGGTTGAGGTAATGTAGCCTACAATAATCCTGTCAGGAAAACAGACGACTACAACCTGATCAATAGCTTTCGCAAGAGTGCATCCCAAATGGCAGCCTTTTTCCTATGTAGTGTATTGTACCATATACCCCATGTTGTTCAAATGTAGTGCTTGAAATTGCAAGGTATTGGGGAGTGTATTTGTGACACAAGCTAGAGTTCTTCCATTAAATGTCGTTACAATGGCTTTTCTCGTCCACTCGTCCTCTGAGTCGATGGTTGCGATGGGTGTACCGCGAAGGGTGGCTGGGTCGATTGTTGCGATGGGTATACCGTGAAGCCCTGCCCGCTCAACCAGGAAGTAGGCCAGAAGTTGCCCACTCCTCAGGCTAACAACTACAGAGGAGCTTGAAGGCACTAACTTGCCATAAGCTACATCACCCAGGGCAATGGAACCCCAGCTAGCCACCTTCTCCCGTAGCCCGGATGGTATTTTTCCCTTTGTGGGACTCTATTGTGGGTATGATGCGACCAGGATTAAAACATGGGTTGAAATGTAGCAGCTGATCTGTGATGCAATGCGTTAGTCATTCAGGGCCCGTAGGATTGTTTTACACACTGATTTCTTCAGCATATGTTCGTGTAAAATCCTGACATTACAGCAGTGAGTGTTTGTCTGTATGAAGGACTTTTCTTCAAAACGTAGACATGCACAATAGTGATGTGAAGTTCGATTTCTCATTCAGTCAAATTAACTAATCATTTAAAATAGTATCGAACATTTGCGCATGCACAGATCTAAGTGAATGAAAAGAATCTAAAACTAGAAACAAAAAAATGCCATGACAGATTTGTTAAAATACATTTATTTTCACACAGACAGCTACAGTGATGATAGCAGTAGACAAAAAGATATATTAGCCAACATTCTAATTTTCATAATCATTCACCATAATTACGTTTATTTTTAGCACATAAACAAACAATGCATCTGTGTTAGAGGATCTATTTTAGGTCACACATTTAAACACCAGCTAGAAATTTCAAAAACTAGCCGTTACAATTTGTTTGGTCATATTAGTTAAGTTGTACAATTCTGTGTCTTCAGGCTCACTAAACTGATGAGCAAGCATATGCAAATACAATAACGAAACCATACTGGATCATAGAACTAATGCGACTGCGCAAAAAAAGACCGATATGTATGATTCAGCTACTTGTACCACAGAGTAGTACTGGATCATAGAAGTAAGGTGCCTGCGTGAAAAAGAATTAAATGAACGATCCAGTATGAATCGTACATACTGGTATCTCAAAAGATTAGTTAAAAAAAGTACAAGTCATTCATGATTATCACTAATGCCTAAGTGAACGTGGTCAAAAAGGGAGGTTAATTTAGGACCAGTCCATTCGTCTTAGGCTGTGTAGTCACTAAGAACATAAAGTAATTGTAGTGGTCCGCCCTCCGGACGGTTGTTTCAGTGGTTTTACATCTTAATTTCAAGGTCATTGTGAGAGAGCTAACAGCTTCACTAAGGAAAGCGTGAATATAGCAGAAGTAGGCACACATGTAATCACACACAGGATCTCAAGCCCAAAGCATAAACAACAGACTCACACTTACCACAATATTCAACTTGCCCGTGTCCTTGCCCAAAGCATGCAGCCAGGACAGTTTGCCTGCTTGAATGTCAGAGCACTGACAAAACTAAAGAACATCATGTTCTGTGAATCAGAAGTGGGGACGACGCACATGCGTTGTACTCAGTAACGAGGTTGGACCACACCTACGCCAAAAAACCATCAGGAATGCTGAGTCGCGTGGATTTAACTGTGTCTCATGTACAGTGTGGCACTTCCTGGTTTGGGTCACGGCAGAATTCTGGGAGGTCTTGATGTCTACAGCACCTTCAACTTTGACTCCATACAATCGGACAACAAGCTGATCCATGTTAGGACAGAATACAAATCTCTCCCTGAAATTGAGGATTTCCAAAAAGACACTTTGAACACCCCAAAAACGTTCTGTTTGCTCATTCTCACAATGCATAAACAGTAAGATAAAAATACCTGCAGGCCTAATGGCTCGTTAGAACACAGGTAGCTAGTGGAATGTGTCCCAGTGACTAATAGTGTCTTTGTCTGGGGGTCTTGTCTGAGAGGACACTGGTACTGGCCGCGTGGCAGAAGATGAAGAGCGATGCATTTTAGCCTGAGCTACATTACTGTGCAGACCATTACGGAACGCTGCTGATTAATTCCACATCTGAGACTAAAAGCCCAAGCCAGTGGTAAAATGAGGTCTTAATTAAATCAGTGTTAAACTTGTGTTTTACTCAACCGGAGATGGTAGAAAGAGATTGGAGACAGGTTTGTTTCCATCTCTGTACAAATGACCTTGGCTGGGATAGGTCGATGTCTCGCAGATTGTCAATACAGATTTGTTAGACTGTGACTGGCGCTAGACAGGAGCCAAACATTAACTTCTCAGAAACTCTGAAGCGTAAGTAGGGAATGTTGTGTCACATGTCATGGAAGGAAATGAGAAACACATCAGAATGAATTCTCCACAAATACAAAAAAAAAACAGATCTAAATAAACAGTCAGGACAGGCTCTGTACTTTGGTGATCTTTTCACTTGATGTTTACCAAGAAAGGTTCACGCCATACCGGGTCATGTCCCAGAGCCTAACCCAGTAGACAACGGTATTTCTACTTATTTTCTTCTTCAATTTGGGAAGGTAACCCCTGGAAATTAGCTGCTTTGATCTCCTGAAGCATTTCTCTTCGAGTGTTAATTTGCCCCCAAAACAGGGACAAGCACAGAGTGGAAGTGATTCTGTCAATGTGAGGAGCGATTAGTTTAAGAAATGGGCTTCTGTTTGCATCAAATGTGTTTATCAGCTGCTCCAGGATGCCAGATCCTCCTGTCCTACTGAATAAAGACTTATGACAGCTGGGTAAAATTGCACCTATAAATCATGTGTCAGCGGTAGTTAAAATCTGCCAACCTACACCCAGCTAAAGCCTTCAACAGCCAATCACGGCCTGACAATCAGTCCCATAAAAATAAATCCGCTCTCTGGGCCATATTGTCAGAAGGACTTTTTTTTTAGAAGTTGTGGAATATTACAACTGGGTTGTTTTTTCGCTACAAACATATTCAAATTTAAAAAGGAATCAGGGCGTGCTGTATGTCTTGCGGGTGACATTTCCAGCGAAAAGTGTGCCGATTGGTCTCAGCTTGGCTTCGGGGCAAAGCCATCCATCACTGGCGCCCTGGTAAATGGCTTATGTAATTCTGTCTCAGATGAATTGCTGTGGGTGAGATGTCATCACTAATATTATTTTGATCTACAGTATATTTCACCCAAGAAATTGTTACGGATAAAAAGAGCCACATTTTTTTGGTAAAATATTTTGCTAATTCCATATTTAATCGTTCTTCACAATCATTTTCGTTATCCTTCTTGCCCTCTTGGCTCTGTCAAGCTCAACTTGTTATTTCCACTCATCATTTCGAGTGACATTAAGTGCCCCACATCCAGCCAAATAAAGGACTGCATTCTCCAGGGGTTTAAAGCTTCCCCAAGCAATATCGCATGATCAATTTCCCTTCTGTGACAATTTCTTTTAATGATTTTGGATGATGGTTTTGGATGCTATTCAATAATGTGAGCAATTCCCTTACCACATTAATGGCTGGACACATTTTCAATATTCATGTTGGTTTGAAGATAGGACAAAACTATTACACAAACAGAATATCATAACATATTTTATCTCACCCATGTCTATGTACAGTATAATGGAATGGCTAAAGGGGCACTTTGAAGGATAAGGCTGATAAAAAAAGAAACATATTTCCTGAGGCTTAAATGTATACTGCTTTAACAACTGAATATACACTCTCTGTTGTTATTTCCTGAATGTACACAAAACAGCCTATATTTACAAATGCAAAAGTTAGAGTCGATAACCGGTAGCACAGTGTCAAACCTATCCAATAATGTGCCATAATCTACCTGATTCTCACTTCGATCGACTGTTGGGTTTTCCTCACCGATCATGACAACTGCAGAGACAAAACCTTTAACTCTTTGTGAAAGATTCAATGTGAGATTTAGAAGAACTGAAGAATATTCACTATCTTCCAGTAACTCCAGAGCATGTTTCCTGTTTCCTTTTCAAATCCACACCTGATATGTTTCATACTGTCATGTATTCTGCCCCTTTTTTAATGCTAATAGCACATACAAGCCTTGTTTGTGGAAGATACCATTCATGCTTGGTTTGGTGTTGGACAAGTGTTGCTGTGCCCAGGGATGTACTGGGACAAAAATTCTGCCCGGGACTTTGGGATGGAGCGTTCTGCGGGGGATGGTGCATGCACTGTCCGTTGGCACACGCACGCTGTGTCTGTCGCTCCCCGCGTCCGTCACTCACCCTTTCGGTTTTTCCGTTGCTCACCATATAGAGATGACCAAGGAACTCTCTCAATTTTGCAGGACTGTAACTTGCCACCTGGCCGTCAAATTAAAATATGACGGCCCGTTCGGCCCGGAATGGACCGGCCGTTCGGGAAAACTCCCGAACATCCTGATGGCTGTGCCTATTCACACTAAAACAACTCCTTGCGATATTAGGTGCCTACAAGCTTAATCATGAATAGATACTAGGAAGTACTTCCTGGTCTAGTCGGCGGTGGTGATAAGAAAGAAGAAGGATCAGAGAATATGTCTCAAACTTTGGCACAAATTGGACTGCACAGTTGGGAGGAGAGACAAAACTGGTTGAACATAAGAGATATAAATAATTCAAATTCACATTTTCTGTGGTTAAAGGATTGCTTTCTGGTCAAAATAAGATACAGCACCTGCATCATTAGGGTAATGGTTTCCACCAAAGCTAAAAAAAAAACAACTCTGAGGAAAACAGCTCAGAGAAAACAGCTTCTGAACAGGGTAGGCGTATAGATCAAAGTGGCTTCTTCATTATCTTAAATGATCAAACACAGATTCTCTGCTCGTTCCCCCACATACTCACATACTTGGCTCATGATGTCAAATCCAATGATTGACAGAAAATTATCTGGTCCATTTATTTCCTATCCCCAAACAGCACCCCAACTTAATTTGTTGATTTGATCAGTCCATTACTCAATTCCTGCAAATCCTAGAATTACACATTCAATCCACTGCCATGTTGTAAATGTCTCATTTCCCATGAATTCTTGAGCGCATGCATTTAGCAGCAGGTTTAAGATGAGTCATCTTACGCAGGTGAAGTGAACTATGACCTTTTCATCTCATTAATCTAAGAAACTCAATTTCACCCTCCTCTGCTTTCAAACGGTCCGTGTTTCATGGTTCTGACCTTAGCAATGAGAAACATGTGTGCTACATTTTGGTCGGCTAAGGTAAAGACACACACAGCTATGATTAATAACAGTGTTGTCTTTTAGTAAATAATAAAGATGTTGTACGTTCATCAATCTCGTGACATTTATCATTCAGATAGAGAATCCTCTACATTATTACAGCTATAAATCCTGCTTTACTGGTGGACTTTGTTATTCTTAGACTAAGTGTCTGAATAAAAACACAACAATGTAACTTACTTTCATTAACACATTAAAGGTGCCATTTGTAAAACTTGAGCCGATTACAAATGCTGTAAAAACTGAATTGCAGCGTTTAGTAACATAAAAATCATATTAAAATGGACCGGGGTATGCCAAATGACAAACTCTGTAGAATGGCAACTCATGTCTTCATTGAAATTCTGGTTCACATGGCATGTGCCCTGCATAGCGTAGGAAAGTGTTGTCCCATCTAATGGCTTTTTCTGATTTTAAATATATCATGAAATAAACATTCCCCAACCTTTGGAATCTAGTAATTGAAACAGAAGGTAGTTCTGTTTTCATGCTGTAAAACTCCCCTATAAGCACACAATGTGAGCACGTTTAAAGGTACAATATGTAGTTTTCCAAAACAATAACAAAAGATGTAAATGGTTCCAACAACTTTCAAATCCAGAGAAATTAGTATTTTATTTCAAAGACACAGGACATTTACTTTTGTCTTCCCTCAATGGCGTCATATAACCTTTGACTGCGCTAGTTGCTCTAAGTTCCAGGGAACCGCCAAACATAACGTGAATAAAGTTATCATATTTTTAACAATACATTACTTTGTCAGTGAAATTTTTTTCTGCCGGAGACGCTAGATTGGTAAGTTGTCATTGACGACGATAACAAAACCCATGATCCCACGCTACTTCCGACATCATCCAGGTACATCTTTTGCTCTTGTTTTGATTGAGAGCCCCCTGGCGGCCAAAAACTACATATTGTACATTTAAAATACGTGAAAAATACTTCTGTCATTGAAAATACATTGAAAAGAAGTTAAAAAAATGTTTTCAAATTATTGTGCTCACTGGGTCTACACAATGTACCTTTACACATTGTATTATATAATTATGATAGTTTAAGTTGTTGTGTCACTTCTACTGTAGAAGATGAAAATGATGTCACCCTACATAACATCATACATTTTTGCAAATTCGTAAGATATCATGTTTCAGAACAGTTCATACCATATGATTTGTCTCACTACAGTACATAACATACATAACATACAATACGTAAGATATTGTTCATACTACAAACCCGATTTATGTAAAACTGTTAAGTATACCCTATAAGACATTGAGGAGGGTCAGTTCAGCATCCGCATTAAATGTTCTTGAAAATATTGATTCTGTCTCTAAAGGCACCTGGCCTTTCTCCAATGGCGATTCAATGCGTACAGGACACTCAATATGTAGTTCAGCTCTCTTTACTGGACTACAATTCTCCTGATAGTCGGAGGCATCCCCGTGCCGACCATGGAACAATAAATTAGAGTGACAGGCTGGGTGAGAACACACTGGGCATGTCAGCTCCGCTTCCAGGCCGTGTGGCAAGGCCTCTCTCTCCTCCGTAGCCCGACTACAGACAGCTTGTACCACTTCCTCCAGCTCCAGGAGGCCAGAACGGATAGCTGAGCATGAACACGGCCCCTCGAGCGCGTGGACTGGTGTGCTGTGATCGAGTAGCCCGTGTTCCAAAACAACCCACTGTTCAACCGTCTGTTTCTCGGCAGCGCGGTCCAACGCGGACACAGCGACCCATTCACCTCTGCCCAGGCTCTTCCTGACAAGCAGCAGTGTCCACTGGCCAGCCCGCGCCCTGTATCGTGACCGCGTCTCATAAGGAAAGAAGGAGCACGAGATGCTGCTCCGTCCACATGTGTTAGGGTTTCACCTCAGTGAGCCTCACTCTAATCTGTTCATCTCTCAGGGGAGAAGTGCCTCCTGACTGGAACATCTGCTTAGGTTCACTGGAGGAAGATGGACTGTTGTACGGGACGGTAACAACATTTGATGTATGTGCTCATACATAAACACAGATTGACCCATAAAATTAAGGAACAGAGACTAATATAAAATATGATATAAACGATAATATGCTATTATTAATCAGTGAGTTTGGATGAATCTGAGAATATAATTAAATGGCTTTATTTCATTGTGTAAAATACTTGATTTCATTACATAGACTTACATTGGGAGGGTCGATGAAGCTATAACTATCTAAAAAATATATAAAATAAGTGGGGTTAATCTAAATGCAATGCCTAGTCATACAAACATATTCAATGAAAGGGAGCTGGAACTGAGAGAAAATATTATAATGTATATTTTGTTTCTAACAATCTGATGCAGCATCTGCATTCAATGTTTCACATCTGGATTGTTTTGTTTACCCAGATAGTTCTATCATTCACCCATCCATTGCTTTTGCCTTGCCATACACCTCTCCTTCTCTATAAGTTATGTCGGACAGTTAACTCACACTGGACTTGAATGTAGTAATCATATAATGTATTTAAGTTTCTAGTTTGATCTCGTTAACTGTCAGTCATTGTTTCCATTTAGCATATGTGTATGTGTGTTAGGTCTTTAATAAAATTACATATAGCGTGTTTGGCTAATTTCTTACTTTTACTGTACTTTTAAGTGTCTCCGTTTATCTCACCAACCCTGCTAACGTTACAGATGTAGTGTTGTCAGACATCAAATAATGCAAAGAAAACAAGTTAATATTACTTTTTAAACAACACAGTATTAATGTGTTAACGTGGGAAAAGTCCAAAATCAATATTTAGTGGAACAATAATAATTGTGTAATAATAATTATTGGCGTTCACATTGATGTTGGGTGACATTATGCCACTACTGGCGTAAACATTCAAGCATCTCGTCTTGGGCTTGTGACCATCCATCTTCATCTTGAATAAATTCCAGAAGTTTTCATTGGGGTTGATTTTTAAAAGAAAATGCAGTGGTTTTGTAATTTTTTCCAGAGCTCTACTGTATATGTTTAGTGCATAAAAAAGGCTGAAACAATCCAACCATGTTTAGTTGGGGTTTAAATATATTTCAGTATAAAAAGTATAAAAATGATAATGGACCTATGCAATTTCTAATAACATCCATTTGCAGGCCAACAAATAGATTTTGACAAAGATGTTGTTATAAAAACAGAATGATGTGCTGACCTACGTTGAAATTAAAAATCTGATGTGGCCCTTGAGCCAAATTGCTTGCTCACTCCTGGGACCTGGTTTGTCAGAACACAGCTTGTCCTTGGATGAGCTCTTTCTGAAGACCATGTGGACACAAACATAACTTGAAGTGTCCTCTTTGCGTTCCAAATATGCATACGGCAATAGCTGAGTGGCCCATTTGTGTTGCAGACTGGAAACCTCAGCTCAGTAAACCTGGACACTTGAGGCCAATAGAAACGAATAAAGATACATCCTCCAATGCTGGAGTAGAGTTCTAACCTCAGATGAGCAGTTAAATTACTAAGACACAGGAGATATCAAGGAAGAGAAATTTGTATCTATACACAGTCTAACAAACTTCTATTCATAGGCCAAAAGATTAGGTAAATTACTTCCTTTATTTTTTTAATTGGTAAGCTTTTGTGTACATTTTTTTATAAATTGCATTTGCCAGTAAAAAGCTCTCTGCGTAATCTTTCTTTGCCAATTATAAACATGTCTGCAATAATGCTTTATCATGCAATACTACTGTATCTCTCTATCTGTTTGTTTATGCTTAACCAGGCATCTCCAACCATGTTCCTAGAGAACTACTGTCCTGACTGTTTTTTATTCCAACCCTAATTTAGCACACCTGGCTAGACTAGCTACTCAAAGGCTATATTATGTGCGGTTGGAGTGAAAACCTTGAGGATGGTAGCTCTCCAGGACCAGAGTTTGAGAAACCAGTAGTGCTGGGCGGTATGACCAAAAAAGTATATCATGGTATTTTTTAAAATTCAACCGGTTTCACAGTATATGACGGTATTCTTTTTCATGCATAATCAAGTGTTCCCAGACTTTTCTACTGGTTGAGAGAGAAATTATTGCAGTACATTGACTTAGGATGGGCTATTTTCTGTCATGATGAGTGAATATTGTATGAAAAAATCCACACTAGTATTAATGCAGGTTTGCCCCAGAAAATGATGCTGTTTACAAAGATTCTAATGAAGTGAGGAATCAGAAAGCGCTGACCTTAACTTCATACATTGTTGATATTCCAAGACGTGCTTGGGGCTAAGGTGGTGGAGCAAATGATGAGTGACGAGTATTTTTATCAATGGGCATGTGCCAGTCCGAATTTAATCAAAGTTACACATCTTAGGCTGTTGCTTTTGTGTGTAACAAAGCATAGTGTAGAACAAAACATCCTATACAGTACATCCTTTTTTAAAATATGAAGAAATTACAGCTTTTGAAATCTGGTGAGGAAGAAAGTAGTTCTGTTGTTCAGGTTCAAATTCTACAAATTTCACCTTTAACTACAGTCATCCAGTGCCATTTTCATGCCAATCATCCACAAACCTTGCTGACATGCGTACACTATAGGATCCCCTAGCTGGTCTAGTAGTCAGAGCACATGAGCAAGAGTTTCCATAATCACTGCTCCTTTCTCTCAGGTTGGTGTAAAATGTGTTTTAATAAACTTACCTGGCTAAATGCCAGTAAACAAATGAGTGTCAAGGAGCAATGACCTTGGTCTGAATGAAATGAGGCTTTAGCCTTTCAGGCGTATGCACCAGTTCAACTAAAACCCATTCAAGTAGTGGATCCACTCAACATACAGCATAGTGTATGCCCTGAGTTGAAACGATGTTAAACATTTTAAATTAAAATTAATTTAGCTTGCCTGGCTCGATTGAGCCCTTAAGCTCTGAATTCTTGTCCACACATTCTCCATGAAAAGGGGATTCGAGCTCCAGCTCAGATTGATTTCTGAGCCCTTCCTCTCTGTCTCCCCCTACAGGCCTGTCTGTGTCCTTCCTCTCTGTCTCCCCCTACAGGCCTGTCTGTGTCCTTCCTCTCTGTCTCCCCCTACAGGCCTGTCTGTGTCCTTCCTCTCTGTCTCCCCCTACAGGCCTGTCTGTGTCCTTCCTCTCTGTCTCCCCCTACAGGCCTGTCTGTGTCCTTCCTCTCTGTCTCCCCCTACAGGCCTGTCTGTGTCCTTCCTTTCTGTTTCCCCCTACAGGCCTTTCTGTGTCCTTCCTCTCTGTCTCCGTCTACATACTGTACATGTGTCCCTCAGCTTCCTACTGGCCTGTCAAGAAAAGTAATAAACTAACCCTTCAAAAAAAGCCCTTCATTTTGTCGCAAAGAATGGAAACACTGCCCGTTTGTCACCGAAGAATGAACCCATGTCTGGTAATTTACACAGAGATTGCTGCCCCGTCACGTAGCAGGAGGTGTTGGAGCAGCGCTGGAGCTCCCTGGCTTCCCGAGGACAGGTAGGGCTCAGGGGGAGGCCACACACTGTGCTGGGATCTCTGTCATCTCTCTGACAGCATGGCAAAGTCGTAGCCAGGATGCTCCATCAACCAACAGAAACCTTTTCATTGCTGCCTTCATAGGGAACTAGGGACAAAGAACTAGAGGCTTTAAGGTTAGAGGCTGACGTGGATGTAGAGAGAGTCAGAACATCATACTGTATTACAGTGGCTTCCTTCTCCATGCATTAGGCTGGCCAATCACAGGAAAGTGTGTCATAGATATTTGCGGCAGTCGGATAGCACTTTCCATTACATCGCTTGCATGATTGGGAGGAATTTCTTTAATTACTCAAAGATTTCTTCTAAATATGGTGGCTGTTGGGATTCCTAATGACATGGTGGAACATTAGGAGTTTCCATTAGGAGGAAATTGTTTTCTGTTCACTCAAGGCGTGTACATTAAGAACAGGGAAAAGAAATCTCCCTGCCACACATTAGGTTCATCATGCTTCATCAGTCCTGTGGGAATATCACTCAACAGTGGTGTCACACGTATGCAAAGACACACGTATGCATGCCACACGTACGCAAAGACACACACGTATACATGCCACACGTATGCACAGACACACATGTATACATGCCACACGTACGCACAGACACACACGTATACATGCCACATGTACACACAGACATACACGTATTACATGCCACACGTGCACACAGACACATGCGTATACATGCCACACATACGCAAATACTGTATACATGCCACACATACGCAAAGACACACATGCATACATGCCACATGTACACACAGACAAACACATACAGATTACACACGTACTGTACGCAAAGACACGCATATACATGCCACATATACGCAAAGACACACACGTATACATGCCACACGTACATCCAGACACACACATATACGTGCCACGCATACGCAAAGACACACATATACATGCCACACGTACACACAGACACACATGTATACATGCCACACGCACTCACAGACACACACTTATACATACATGCCACACATCCATACACACACTCATGCATATACAGTATTGTAAATAATAATGACTGCTTAATTCATTACCTGGTAAAATAAAGGTAAACTAAAATAGATAGATACAAGACATGCCATTAAATATGCAGTTTTCTGTTTCTTCTGGGTAATGGATAATTTCAATTGTGTATATCTACCAGCATTTTGACAAGATTTATTTTACAGTATGAATACTAACATCAATATTAATGCAGAATCATCCTCTCTCAGTGTACACAAATTCACGGAACCCGCTTTGAACCTAAATGTAATGATGAATCAAAATAGCATAATTGTATTTAATGGGAAGATTCATGCATGCTTTTCAAGGTGAAATTCAATGTTCATTACAATGAATAATGCTCAGAATATTATTTTAATTAATGCAGCTAATCGAATTCCACTTAAAACAGTAGATACACTGCTTTCAGTAAAGACTGTTAACAATAGCTTTTTATTGTTTCATTTTAGATTATCCCCTAAATGAATGTAGTCTCCTACTGTACTGTACCTTTCCTTCTTTCCTACCAACCTATATAATGATGGGACGAATAGAATGGGACAAGCCAATGTTGGAGTTATGAAACAGTACAATAATAAGAGCACAATCAAAACTATAATGGCTTGTATATTCGAGAAACTGCTATGTGATTGTGTTGATGCAGTTGTGTGTAATGCAAAGTGTCCAAAAACATCAACTACAGTATGGCCTTATTTCCAGTGGTTCCCAAACTTTTGGGGATACTGTACCACCAGGGGTCCTAGTACTCATGTTTGGGAACCACTACCCAGACAGAAGTGCTTTACTCAACTATTTTCTTCAGCCACCTGCAACTAAAAAACTCTTAACACAAAGTTGCATTCGAAAGGCCACATCCAAAGCAAAAAAATAAATAAATAATGATTCTCCATGGCAACAGTAAAGGCATTACATCCAAGATATGAAGAAGAGCATCTCTGAATACACAACACATAGACCTTGAAGTAGATGGGCTACAGCAGCACAAGACCACACTGAGTGGCACTCCTGTCAGCTAGAAACAGGAAACGGAGGCTACAATTTGCACGGGCTCACCAAATTTGTACAATAGAAGATGGGAAAGGCCCATCCTGTCTATCAACAATTCAGGCTGGTGGTGGAATGTATAGGGGATATTTTCTTGACCTACTTGGACCCCTTCGTACCAACTCAGCATAATTGAAATGCCACAGCCTACTTGAGTATTGTTGCTGATCATGTCCATCCCTTTATGACCACAGTGTACTTATCTTACAATGGCTCCTTCCAGCATGATAACACACCATGTCACAAAGTTCACATCCTCTCAAACTGGTCTTGCACATGACAATGAGTTCACTGTACTCAAGTGGTCTTCACAGTAGGGCTGCACGATTATGCGTATCGCGATTAGCTATTCACTCCAAAGCCCGTTCTCATTGCAACAGTATAATGCCCGCAACACAGACTTGGATAACTCATTTCAACCTAATAGCGCTAGTTTTAATTCATTGCAATAAACTTTGTGAATTCATTGTAAACCTAGTGAATTGTAACCAAATGCAATTGTATTGTGTGTGAAGAAATAATAAGAGTAGCCTATGTGATAGCAAAAACGGCACATTTAACATGTTTTAATAACTGGTTATTAAAAACATTAACAAATAAGTTGTACACAAATCGATTGACTATATTGTCAGTGTCTCATGTACAAAAACACGAGTACATTTGAAAATCATTAACTAGAGTCTGTTGTTACCCAAAATAGACTAATTGTAGCAACACATGAACATGGACCC
>JACXGM010015148.1:0-21535 GCA_016801145.1 Umbra pygmaea | reverse complement strand
TATGCTATTCCGGTCTGACCTCTGCATTGTTTGGATTAGTCTGCCTGTGGATTTCCCTAGTTGTACCTTTGCCATATATAGATGCTATTCCGGTCTGACCTCTGCATTGTTTTGGATTATTCTGTGCCTTTCCCGTGGACATTTCATACCTGTCAATAATAAACATTGTTCTCTCTTACCTTTGGAGTATCATTACAGTTCCAATCCTACTCTGCCAGGCAAACATTTTCCCCCTGTCTCTAGCTAATGTCATAAGACAACCACATGTAATGGATTGTCTAAAGAAAACATACTGAAAAATTGTACCATTTCTACATTGTATTTTATAGTGCTTTCAAATGATTAAAACAATTAATTGTGTGCTATTGTAAAATGTAGTTTGACTAAGTACTAAGTGTAGTAGCTGTTTTTCAACATCTGTACATTAAAACAGGTTGTCATGGCCTTTAAATATTGCCCTTCATATAACCCATGTAAAGCTAAATAGAAGGTTGCTGGTTTCTTATCCCATATTTAATTTTTTATTTATTTTTAAAAGAATTACCAGGTGGGCACGTTACGAAGAATTTCTTATTTTAAACGGCGACCTGGCCAAGATAAAGCAGGAAGGTGCAAGTTGAGACAGAGTTGCACATTAATACAAAATACACATGAATTACATAAAGGATAAAAAACAATTAAAATTACACAAAAAATGGTACAAGTGTATTTTATTGCAACATAAATCTGAAAAAAAAGTGTTTGAGATGTAGATCAATTGGTATGTAAAGTGGCAGGCAAATACAATGCAATAAATGAACGATTGAGCATGACTGTGCAAATGGATATTGTGCAAATAACAGACAAAAAATAAAATATTGTAAATAAAATGCTGTGCAAGTCAATGCATACAAAGGCATAATCGGGCAAAAGCTAAGGCACTAGATCAGATGGGTGGAGGTAGTGTACATGTGAAAGGGGAAGGTCAGCATGTGCAATGATCAGACAGAAGCTCTGATAATCGTGATTTTAAAGGATATGAGGGAGACAGTGTTCATGAGTTTCAGTCTCTTCTGTAGCTCGTTCCAGTCGTTTGCTGCGGCGAACTGCATGGAGTTTCAGTTAAATGAGTTGTGGGCTTTTAGGGTGACCAGGGAGATGTACCTGCTTGAGCGCAGGTGATGGGTGGGTGAGGCAATGGTGAGAAGAGAGTTTAGGTACGGAGGGGTTTTCCGTAGAATTGACTTATATATCTGGTGATAAAATAACTCTTCCATCTCCCGCCACTGTGTTGTTGATCAAGGCACTGCTACAGTGCATCCGGAAAGTATTCACAGCACTTCAATTTATATACATTTTGTTATGTTACAGCCTTATTCCAAAATGGATGAAATTCATTACTTCTCTCAAAATTCTACAAACAATACCCAATAATGACAATGTGAAAGAAGTGTGTTTGAAATCTTAGCAAATATATTAAACATAAAAAATGAAAAATGCACATTTACATAAGTATTCACAGCCTCTGCGCAATATTTTGTTGATGCACCTTTAGGAGCAATTACAGCCTCAAGTCTTTTTAAGTATGATGCTACAAGCTTGGCACACCTATTTATGGGCAGTTTCTCCCATTCTTCTTTGCAGAACCTCTCAACCTCCATCAGGTTGTATGGGGAGCGTCGGTGCACAGTCATGTTCAGACCTCTTCAGAGATGTTCAATCGGGGTCCGTGCTGGTTTGTTGTATGCAGTTGTATGTGGCGCTACGCTAGTCTACTGACGATGCTATAAAGACCGTTGCAAGGCTTTAGTCACTCCCTTACCCCTCCTACCAGTTCCTATGGCCACGTGGTCAGTGTGAATGCAAATAGCAAAACCGGTTTTGGGGGAGAGTAGTTAGTAGAACTGTTTAGAAGTGGACTGTTCCTATTACTATGTTCCTGTAACTACTTGGTCGGAAAGCGGCTATTCACTGACAGGATGGCAGCTGGTGCTTTTGTGGCAGGGTTGACATGCAATGGAAAAGTTTTGGGGGGTTTACGTTAATTTTCATGGCAAAGAGGGACTTTACAATTCATTGCAATTCATCTAATCACTCTTCATGACATTCTGGAGTATATGCAAATTGCCATCATCTACACTGAAGAAGCAGACGTGAAAAATGTCTCAAAACTTGTCTCAAAATGTCTCAAAACTTTTGAACATGACTGTACAGTATGTGTACAGTTTGATTAAACACACAATTAGGTGGTTCAGAGAACTGAATCTGAACATGAGAAAAATGAATTTAGATCATCTAGTAGGGAGGCGCTGGTGTCCACCATATGGCTGGTTTTGTTTTTCTAGTCTGCAATTCAAAACCCACTGAATTAGCCCTCCAACTTTATTTCAGTTTTGTATTCATGCTTCATGCTGCTCATGTACCCAGTTTCCTTGCTATGCTTGAAGGCAGCATTCATGTTGCTAAACAGTTCATCAATACTGCTATCTATACAAGGTTTTTGGGTAGATTTTAACTGTGACGGACTGAATAACTTCTGAGGCAATCTTGAACACACCCCAGTCTGTGTGACTAAAACTGTCCTGAAGCATGGCTATTCTATTTCGTCATGCACTCTCGTTGTTTGTAAGATGGGGCAAGTAGAGCTTCATGATCTGATCTGCCAAAGGGCGGCTGAGGAATAGCTTTCTAGGCGTTCCTAAAGGGTGTATAACAGTGATTTACATTTACATGTTAATCATTTAGCAGATGCTTTTATCTAGAGCAACATACAGTGAGTGCATACATTTGGAGAAACTAGGTGAAACAACTGCAGCTTAGTAGTAAGAGCATTCACCATATGAAACAATTAGAAGTCAGAAAAGTGCTAGACAATATCAGTAACAGACAATACATATGAAATATTGTAAGTGCTAGAGAAGGATCATACAGATATCAAAAACATTTCAAGATAACAGAAATTGAATACAGCTAATTTAAGTACTCAATGAAGAGGAATGTTTTCAGATATTTCCTGGAGATGGGTAGAGACTCTGCTGTTCTATCTAGCCTCAAATGGACGCTGGTTCCACCATTGAGGAGCCAGGATGGAGAACAGTCTTGACTGCTTGGATTTGGAGCTGACCTCCCGAAGGTGTGGGATGGTCAGGAGACCGGAGGTTGCTAAACATTAAACAGTGCAATCTTGTTTTGTAAAGGAATGTTGGTCTGTGTAAAAAAAGACGTGATACATAGTAAAAGACTAAATTATGAAACTTGTAAAGCTAACTTTTGTTAGTATTATTCAGGTCATTAACTGACAACATGTTAGAAGAGAACGTTTGCTATTTTTAAAGAACAATGAGTTGATTTTGGGACATAATTAATTTTTGTTGTTGTTATGTAGTGGATTTTTTATGTAAAATTAACTATTGTGCCAAGTTCAATGTTGGTAACTTAAACTGTGTGAAGAGTTGTTGAAAAGAAATAACACTGATCGTAGTTGCCTTCCTCCAAACATCCAAAATGGGTCAGCTATTGCCTGTTCTTGTAGACACTTTTCTTACCCAGTGTTTGGGTTAAGAGAAATCCTTGTTTATTGTTAGCTTTCCTGTGTCTAAATTAATAAGAGTTTTTATCTTGAAAAACTTCCAACTGAAAATCGCCTATGGCTTTGAAACATTAATTTCTACCCAATATCCTCAAACCATCTTCTGGAAGATGTATTCCGCTCTGTCTAGCCACTCTCGATCTATTCCGCTCTGTATTCCGCTCTGGATCTGTCTATCCTCACATCCAGATCCTGACATTCTGTTGTTATAGTGTAATTTAACCCTTAATTTTAGCTTGGGTTTCCTTACTCCCCAGCCATGCTAGACATGTTGCAGTGTATGGCTTATAAAAGATCATCACCATAATTTCCTGCCTGCCATAATTTATGTTTCTTTTCTGGACACTCCATCCATCCCTTCTGAATACGTACCGCTAACATTTTACCTTGCCCTGCTCTTGAACACACCAAACTATTGTCCACCTTATGCTGTCTAGCAGTATATTGTGCTTATCTGTAGTAATCATACTTCTCAATATGCTAAGTTGGCTGTCTATTGTTTCTGCTGTTGGTTTACTGTGGGTACTTGTATCAATGCCTGTTCTACTGTGGGCACAGGAATCCATTACTGTGGGCTCTGAAGCCACTTCTCGTTTTGCTCTGGATACAGTCCCTTTTACTCCTGGCACCAAATCTGTTGCTTCTTCCATTATAACACTTTCTCCTCAACCTACTTCATCATGTTTCCACCAATCTATTGGTTGATACTCGTTTCCATCAGAAATTTTACTAATGACCAATTGAAGAAATAACCTTTGATCCTTGGTGTTATGCTTATCCACTACTCCCCATTTTCTTTTTACTTCTGTCACATTAATAACACACTTGCCTTCTGATGAAGTTGCTTGACCATACTCAGCATTATCTGCTCAACTACACAAAACTCCCCCATTATGAGGGTTTACAGTAATTGCTCTCTTTATCACTTCCTTTCTTGGAACTACTACCCCGCTAGCCTCAAGCATGCTCCCTGTGCTTACTGCTCTTGAATCGTTATGATTCTTTTCCTGATCCTGTGTATTAGCTATTCCTTTGCTCAGCTCTTTCCATGTCATAAAAACATTCAGCTCTCAACTGTTCATTTCCCTGTCCAACACTTGTCTCTATATTTCTCTATCAGTTCTATCAAAATGTTCTCTCTTAAAGTTATTTTCGGAGTCTCTCAAACATTTGTCTAGCTCGCATTTTGGTAATGGTGGGTTCTGTCTTGACACTACATCTTGTTGAGCACACCTAACCAAATACTTAACATTTTGTACTTCTCTATTCTGCCGGCCACAGTCATCTCTCTCCCTATGACTCATAATGCTTCATTGGTTTTGTCCTCATTTCACTCTCCTTAACAAACTGGTTTGATTCTGGTCTCCAAGATTGTCTCTACTGATAAAAACTGCAATGCTCACTTTTATGGTTATAAGATGTTATGGAACTATCCCTACTACTATTGAGGCTGTGTATACCTCGTTCCTCCTGTCCAGGTAATTAGCTGAACTATCAAAGTCAATAGGGGGTACTGAAACATCAGTCAAAGTCTGCAACATCAATAGTGGGGAACTCTTCCATGTCAACGACATGGGGACCTGGCCCAGTTTGGGTTTGATCTACAAGGGTTTCCTTTGGGGTTTCTGGGGCTGTAGTGTCACTGGCTGGAAGATCTCTTTCTTCTTCTCCCACTGTATCTCTCTCAGGGCTGATGTCATCAGCCACATCCCTAAGCTGATCAACAGCAGGCTGGCTGTCAGACCGGCCATCATCACCACCCAATCCCCTGCCCAATGTCACTTCCCTAGGGGACGTTAAGTCTGTTGCTTAAGGGGGTACCAGCTTTTTCCCCTCTTGCTCTTCATCCCCGCTTGAAATGTCAATGTGGTTGAGATTGCCCTGGCTGACTCCTCATGGGACCTTGGTACAGTGGTTAAGATGATACCAGATGTTGCTGCCCTCTACACATACTGCTGTGGGTTTGGCCTGAACCAACTTGAAAGAACGTCACATCTCAGCTCGTTCCACCTGTTTTCTCATTGTAACACTGCTCTGTGTTCCTCGTTCACTGGCTCAGGCATTCATCTACTTTCCTGTTTCTAAATAAGCTCATGTATATCAGTTAGTTGTTTGATATACTCTCTTAACTCCAATTCCTCCAAAGGAGGCCATTCATTAGGTTGTTGAATCACAGGCACAGGTATGGATCAATGTTTAGTTCTGTTAGCTTTCATGTGATAGCTCATTAGTGCTAAAGGCTAAGCATTAACCCAATTCAACCCTGCACTGGCACATATCTGGTTGATCTTAGCTTTCAATGTGCCATTTGCTCTCTCAACTGTACCCTTGGACTGGGGTTGATAAACACATCCCAGTCTCTGCTTGATTTTGAGTTGCTCAATCACCTGCTTCAGGGTTCTTTGAATAAAAGCTGACCCATTGTCAGAACAGATCTCTGTGAGTATGTCAAATTTGGGCATCACTTCCCTAGTCAGGAACCTAATCTCTTGAACTTGCTCTCTAGTCTTTTGAGTGGGTCACTTCTGTCCATCTGCTGAAACTGTCAATCACCACCAGCATGTACTGTTTTCCCTGGATAGGTCTTATTATATCCACAGTCAATGACTAACGTAACGTGAGCCCGGCATCCCAATTAATATCCACTGACCCAGACTGGTGATCAGGATTCTGAGAAGAGCAGTAGGTGTAATGCAGCCTTGAGCTATGGAAAGGCACTATATAAATAACACTTATTCTTCTTCTTCTAGGTGTTACTGTACGGCTTTTCATGAGATCTCCACAAGTGTTATCTCTTGTGGCCCCTCTTTTTTCCCCACATGTTTTGTTCATATACATTTGCCTGCCCTTGCTTTTATCCTGATCATATCAACAATACCTGGGGCTGCTTCAACCAGTATCATTGGTGCTAATATTGCAGTATGACACTTTGGTGCCAACAATATTCAAGTAACATAAAAAGGCAACAGTTCAGAAATGTAAAAACAAAATAAAAACAAGAATAATAAAGTTGGAAATTAGATAAGTCCAATAATGATCTTCATGGTACTCAGAAGGATAGTTAAAGACTTTTAAATCTTTTTGTAACCTTTTCCTAACTTGTGCCTTTCCTTAACTTTGTCCCAGAGCCCTTGAAAGCACCTTTCTAACCATGATATATTCTTTGTGTTGCCATGCACTACTAGCAATCATGGAAAAATTCTTATGAAGTAATCAAATTCATTGCAATTGATGTCAGGTGGGGGGCAATTAGCATGGTGTGTGATCTGGGAAGTTACTGGTTGTACCTGAGCAAGTTTTTAATGGTTATCCAAACCAGGAATTTCACTAATTTATTTTTTATTTTAACTTTGTTGTCAATGTGTAAATACAGCTTGCAAAAGTTTTAAAGCTACATTGTGTAAGAATTGCTCCCAACTAGTTGTGAAATTGTATATGACAAGCAACTGAAGCCCCTCGTGTTATTATACCGGCAATGTGAACCTGGATATTATTTTTTTCTTTCAAAACAATAGCGCTCAATAAACAATGATTATTGCAATGCGCTATTATTTTGAAACCAAAAATGAGTTTGTGTTGCCAGGGGAATGTTGTTGCTTAATGCATACTATACAGCTTGGGCCAGTATTGAACAGCACTGCCATTACATATCCTCGAGATTAGGCATGATCTTACATCTTCAACAGACTTTGAAATTTGGCAATGAGTAATCTCCCTCTGGAATTCGTCACAGTGCCACTAGTGTAAAAGCGCGAAAGGCCGAGCTTGAATTTCCAGGTATGTCCCTCTTTGGCTAATGTATTTTAAAGATGGCGGCGTAACATGGCTGCCGCAATTCGAGCGGCACCATTGTATGTATTGTGAATGGAAGATTCTATACCTACGAAAATACTTTGATTAATTGGTGGAAGTAATTACACATGAATAAGCACATATTTCTGAAAGAACAAAAGGGTTTTTTGCTAAGAATCAACTCAAAGAAATACACAGTGTAGCATTAATATATATTTTATTTTCTAGAATGTCATGTGAGAAAAAGTAAGGATTTTGACAGGGTATGTTGATTTCCTATTGGCACTGTACTGTATATTGTGTGATGTATCTGATCCTGTAGTGAAGGATTTACACAACCACATCTCAGTAGTAAGAGCATTCTAACATTTGAACAGTGAACAGCAACAGGTTGAGTAATGAAAATCTGTCCCAAAATGTACTGAATTTAAAGTAAAAGTAACACCTGGAAAAATTAGTAGGAGTAAAATTACTTGAGTACTATATATTTTTTTGTTTTTGTACCCTACCTGTTGTTGCTGGCAACTTTCTCCTACACTACCGGTCTGTACTTGAGCCGATTCAACAGAGCTTCTACTACTGTTTGTGGATCCTGTCGTTTTGCCATTATTCATTGACACAAGCACAAATACCGGTTACTCCACAGGCAAAGCTCCACTGCCCGGTGAGCCCTTGTCAGCTGGGCACGTTAATAACTCCCTGGCTTAGCGAGCAGCCACTTGCTAGCTGGCCAAACAATTTCTCTCCCCAGTTGATAGCAGGCTATTTGATACCCCTGCTACTGTGAGGCATATCCCCGGACAGCCATTTAACTTTGTCGTTCCGAACACCTGCCATGCTTTGGTTTGTCCTGCTATTTCCGAATCTTTTTCCACCTCTGGTCAGCGAGTCAGTGGCAAACAAAAACAGCTATCCACTCTGTATCCATCCTAACCAACTTAATCTCTTAGAAATCCGTGATAATACCACAGACACTTAACTTCGAACTTTGTTGCAGTTTGGAATAAACATGGATCCTTAACTTCTAAATCTGTTTCATGGAATCGCATGATGACGTAGCAGAGTGTAAATAGCATAGATTTTGCAGGTTGGAACGTCGGGGATGGTGGGAGGGCGTAAAACATGCAACTCACATACCAAAGATTGTGAGTTCGAATCGATGCGGACACTTTGCATGTATTTTCTTTTCTTTTCCAGCGCGATGCAGACGTGTTGCAAATATGTTTTTATTCTTTTTTTCCTCACTTTCACCATGGTTACAAACAATACATTACGACATAATACATGTTACATGGAGTTAACAGCAAGGTTTATGAGTGGTTAAGGTTAGGTTAGGGCTTTGAGTAAGGCTTAGATCGAATTAACAGCAAAGTTTCTGAGTACTTAAGGTTAGGGTAAGGGTTTGGGTAAGGCTTAGACCGAATTAACAGCAAGGTTTTTGAGTACTTAAGGTTAGGGTAATGGTTTGGGTAAGGCTTAGATTGAGTTAACAGTAAGGTCTCACTGTGCGCCCATCGTGCGGTGTGCGCTCATTCCGTGAAACTGCCACGGATTCTGAAGTTCAGACTCCGTGGCAGTTTCACAGATTTCTAAGAGATCAGACTGGTCCTAACCCATGGCAAATCGGCATGATGCTAAAGTACTCTATCCCGCAACTCAATTTATGAAATAACAGCACTCCAACATGTATTTTAGCCATTAAACAATTTAAACTACAAAGCCAACCCTGCTACATCCATAGAAGCTGCCATTAAAAGTTTATTTATTCCCAGCACGACGAAGGCACGACGAAGGCTTTCCCAGTTTGGAATGTCATTCAAATGCGACGCCAAATGTGCCCATCATTTTCTTAGGCAAATGAACGATACAAAAAAGGACACTTCGCAGCCTACACTTTCCCAGAATTCATAGCGCACTGGTGACGACGCAATTGTATTCAAAGAAATTAGCTGGTGTTAATAGCGGGGTGGCCGAGGAATTCACATATAAATGTAAGTGTTTTTTATTGTTTTTTTATTTTCATGCTTCAACTGTGTGAAAACAACAGGGTTAAAACTTGTCAAGCCATTTGACCTGCCTCTTGCTTTGCTTCTTCCTGGAGCTGTATTCTGCTAGCAAAAGTAACGATGATGTCATAAGTTCGGTATTATGATAAAAACTTCAAAATAAAAGTCTGAATGTCAACGTATATCAAAGTGTATAATTCCTTGAGTAAAATATAAAAAAAATTGAAAGTTAGCAATTCAGGCTCCAGAGTTACTTCACATTTCACAAATGTCATGTAGGATGGCAGCTCTCCTCTCGCACTATTTGCTAGGCGGTAATTGGGAACACCTGGTGGCTCAATCGGTTATCCAATGATGGCTACATTCGCAGCCTATGAAGGCTATGTAGGCTGCATCCTTCGAAGTCCACGGGCTTCGAAGAATGCAGCCTTCACATTGAGACACAGCTATAGAGTTGGAAAGTCTACTTCCACAAGACCCGTCCACACCAAGCGGAACATAAAACTTGGAGTGGATTTCGATCTACTTCGGCCTCTACAGTACACCACCCCATCCAATCTGAAAATAGAACTGTTTAACACACAATATCCCACAAATACATCATGTCTCATACACAATCACATCTTGGACAAGAAACTTGATTTCATGTGTCTTACTACTGAGATATGGCATTAGCCAGAAGCATATTTTGCATTAAATGAAGCATGTCCTTCTGGCTATCAATATTTGGAGAAAGCATGCCACTCTGGTCACGGTGGTGGCTTAGTAGTATTGCACCGCATTGACCACTTGTACACGGCAATCAACATCGTAATCAATCTTCCGCATCTACGAGATGGTGGGCAACATTGCATACAACTGTCCACGTCCTCCAGCAAGGCGACTGACAGGAGCTGTTTTCAGTTTAGTATTAATTGACAATACTAAAACTATCTACTGAGCTGTCAAAGCTTGTCTTGCAATCTCACACACCCATAGATGAAAGCGGCATATTAGCTCTTCCTCAGAGGTAAATCAACATCCGGTTCTGGCACCGTACGGCAAAGCACCGCAAAAGTTGGATTATTTCAACTCTTGCGACACACCCACCGCACCGCATCTACATTTTGCCGGTTCCGGGTAGATTTGCCAAAAAGGTGCGCATTGCTTCCTATTGAAATAAATGGACTTCCACCGCAATGCAACCAGTTTGCCGGACCTGGTGTGAATCCAGCTTAAGGGGTTATAGGTCCGCCTGGCAAAAAGTTGACCTTTTGGCCTCTGGAAAGTTCATACTTTGACCTACAGTGAAGTGCCTTATGGTTTTGGACTCAACAGACCCAAGGCTACAACATGGATTAATGAAATCCAACATCCTGGATCATTGAATTTTATGTTTTATTAAATATTTATCCCAAAAAAAGAACATATGTATATTTTGTTTTATTTGTGTAAAAGCATGTAAACCATGACGAATAAGGCTTTTTAATGTATATTGTTAAGCCCCCAGGGCTCCTGGACCGGTGTGCAAAGTTTGGAGGCCATACAAACTAGTCAACATCAAAATGCTACACCCATTTCTTACAATATTTCAATACGTTTTTGAAATCCCAGCTATTTTAACGTGTAATGTCTTTAGTAAAAAAGGTTTCTATAAAACATGACCGACTTTGCGGCAACATAGCTCCGACTGTGTTTAACCCACATGGATGAGCCACCACTTATTCTTTTCATCTGATCTTCCTCTTTCCAACGGTACCAAGCGTGTACCGCGAAGCTTTAGAATGTCGGGAGACTGAAGGGTTTTAATTAACATTAGTTTGAAGCTCATGAAACGTACTCAATGTTTCTGGTTGGACTTGGACCTCTGTTGACGTGTCTGCCTCTGGCACACACATTCTTTTAGTACCTTTCTAAAGCCAGGCTAGCATAACGACTTCAAAAAGACACTTCCTTTTAGTTTCTAGGTTTTCAGCAGTGAAAAATAAGTTACGGTCAGGCGACAGCATTTTCTAACTAGTGTCTGTGGAGAAGCGAACTTTTGATAGGGTGGGCTGACTGCTTGCCTTTACGTGATTCGTCAAGAGATCTGAAGTCACGTAGTGCCCTCTGGGTAGTGTAGTTTATGTAACGTTAGGATCATTACCAATCTCTCTGACACAGACACTTTCTCTGTCAGTGGTTGCGTACTGGCTACATGCGAGAGGCATCGGTACGCAAGCAAAAATGCCGGTACGCTTAAGAGTAAAATGTAGAGGTGTCGGTACTTTGTACCGGTGAGTACCGCCCCACTTCGAGCACTGCTCATGCTCCAATGGGATCTCAGATTTTGCCGGTTGGTAGGCTGGGGATGATGGACAAGCGTATAAACATGTGACTCACATCCCAGAGGTTGCGAGTTCAAATCCAGTTGCACACTTTGCATATATTTTGTTTCTATTCCAGCGTGATGCAGACATGTCCTTTTTTATCGATTTTTTTTTCACTGTCACCACGTTTGCAAACAATACATTACAACATAATACATGTTACATGGAGTGGGTATGGTTAGGGTTAGGGTTTGGGTAAGGCTTTGATCGAGTTAACAGCAAGGTTTCCGAGTGGTTATGGTTAGGGTTTGGGTAAGGCTTAGAACAAGTTAACAGCAAGTTCTCACTGAATTCAGTGAAATGAAGATGCCATCACTACCGTGAAACTGCCACAGATTTTCTGTATTCATTTCACAAAATTTTCTGCCATTATGTGAAACTGCCACTGTCACAAACTAGGGCGGTGTTGGTGTAGAGAAGAAAGGAGGGAAACCAACAACAGGAGGATGCTTACAGATTTAATTAATAAGATGATTGCTTCCTGACTTGTATTCATAGGACAATGAACATACATATATATATATCACAGCTTCAGATGACACCTTACTGTGCTCTTACTCATGGCACAGAACATGACTAGTACCCGACCTGGCAATACACAAACTCATACATATGTAATATCTATTTACAACTCGCTATCTGTGGCGAGGGCACGACGTAGAGGGTCCATAGAAAACATAAAGTACAGGACTGCAATACGATACCATATACCACACGTAATAGAAGTTCAATGAAATGCGCCCTCCTCTCGTTCATCCGGACTAATATAGGGACTGATCTATAGCTGAACGTAATGTGGTAATTAGGCGGAATCAGTCCCTATCAGCAGGGTTGGCTGGCGAGAGACTCTGTACAATGGCAGTGCTTGCACGCGTGGAGAACACTTGGTAACCCTAACACTAATTTTAGAAATGTCAGTCCTTGTTTACTTAGTATAAAACCTGATTTATACAAAAATACAAGTAATTAAACTGAAACACTTTTTTAATGCTGAAAGTGTGAGAGTAACACACGATGCGTGAAAGTGTGTAACCCTGTATCAGTACCAGGTGAAAAATGGGAAGGCGCTACCTACACAACCACACAGAACCACATATGTATATAACAATGTAAAGCACTGGATAATATAACACACTAAAGGAAACAGAAATATTTAATAAACCCAAATACACAACAATTCACATATATATTCTAGGAGTCCAATGTCTCAGTTCATGCCATGCCAGACCACACAGGCCTGGACGTGACAGCCACGGATTTTGGTCAGTGTAAATTTCACAGAATTCTGTGAGATCAGTCTACAAGCTGAGCATCCTGGTTCACTCCAGAGCTATGGAAAATTAAAGCAGCTGGGTGTGTCCTTGATCAGCGTGTTGTACACACTGGACTCACTGTTCACAAACTAGCCTATCAAGAACACCAAAAAGCCTATTCAAAGTCACTCAAAAAAGCACAGACTCAGTTCTACTACTCTACTTTTCTCTACCATAAATCATTTCATAAAGCCACACATTCTTTCACACACTGATACATCACAAGAGCAATGCAATAGCTTTATCACTTTCTTCAGTACAAACGTTGACACTATCCACTCTCTTCTCTCCAGCTCCCCTGCTCTGTCTGCAGGATGAAATCTTCCACCTGTACACTGGACCCTTTTCCTACAGCCTTGGTTAAAACAAACATTGACCAAAATCATCAACCACTCACTCCAGGCTGGTCATGTTCCATCTGCTTTTAGAACTGCTGTCATCAGACCCCTTCTAAAAAATCCACATTAGACCATGAAGTCCTTACCAACTACAGGCCGATTTCCAAACTCCCATTACTGACTTGCTTCTAAAAAGACGCAAGGCGTTTTGGATATTTACTTTGCAAATGTTAGCGCCAAGAGGTCTGAATGATGAATTTAATATCAATATTATGTTAGGGTAGTTTTGATGGCTTGGCTATTTTTCATAAACATCTTCATTATGTTGTATCCTTAGGAATGATCTTATACAGACACATATGAATTGCTAAAATGTAACTAAACCAGTGACAAATATTGTACCTCTAAATGGATTATGTCCTCTCTGATGAAATGAAAATAAATATTTATAGTTGTATTTATATATTTATGTATTTATATATTTATGTTTATATATTTATATATTTATATTTATATATTTATATATTTATATATTTATATATTTATATATTTATATATTTATATCTATATTTGTAGAAATTCACTGACTATAATTGGTCCGATTGTACAGTGCCTTGCGAAAGTATTCGGCCCCCTTGAACTTTTCGAACTTTTGCCACATTTCAAGCTTCAAACATAAAGATAGAAAACTGTAATTTTTTGTGAAGAATCAACAACAAGTGGGACACAATCATGAAGTGGAACGAAATTTATTGGATATTTCAAACTTTTTTAACAAATAAAAAACTGACAAATTGGGCAGGCGTTTGGTGTTCTGTACCTGGTTGCAGAAATTACAAGCAAGCCCAAAAAGAAGGAGTAATCTTTCACACTTTACAATAGGCTATAAAAAGTTAGGGTCTGCAGTTGGCATTTTAGGTCGGAAGATTATGAAAGGGATCTACATGCTAAATTAACCGGCACTACAGCCCGAAAGTGGCTGAAAAGCGATGCGATCCCATCCATTTTACTTTAGCTAGAAAGAGTAGCCTATAGTAAGGTATAGTAATTTACCCACTCAGCTAGCTACTAAATACAGTTGGCACACTACACATACAGTACAATAACATTACCACAGACATGATGTGTGCTCCATTATCAAGGTACAGAAAAGAGGTATGGGTGAAACATATCTCACTGTTCTACAAATGTCTGGGAGAAGCTACAAGCACCTCCAGATAGCTGTAGGTTAAAGTTTCCCTTTAAGTATGAGTCAATACAAGTATGAGTCCAATTTCATGAGCTGTATGCCAAAATCATCAGTATTAAAGCAATAAATGACCTGAAATATTTCAGATGGTGTGCAATGAATCTAAAATATATGAAAGTTTAATTTTTATCATTACATTATGGAAAATAATGAACTTTATCACAATATGCTAATTTCATGAGAAGGACCTGTATATAAACATACTTTTAATGAGAAAACACTGATACAAAATTAACAACTGCTTTGTGCGATCAAAGCAGAATATTCTTCAATAATTTGTTAAACACACAACACAACCCCAATGACAGGAAATACTCAACAATTTCCGATCGTTGACAACATTATCATGAGAACTAAATATACTCAATAAATAAATAAGTGGAATCAGCTGGAGAATAATTGGAAAGAATCTATTGGCTAAAAAGAAGCAGGTGAATAATGTCATCTGACCTGAATTGCATGAAACAAGACTAAACAATTCACATAGGACAGAAACTGTAATAAGAGCACAAAACAGTTCAAACATGGAAGCAACATAAAAACATACTGTATGTCCATATATTATTTCCAGAGCTGTATAAATAGTCATCTGGTATTTTTTACCATCATCATCTTTACTTATATCTGAACCTTTCCTACTTTTTTCCCTGTCTGGGTTGGATGCTAATCAACATTTAGTTAACATGTTTTTTACTCCGTGCAATGAAAATGAAGTTGAATCTAACCTGATCTTTTATTTAAACAGGCATATTATAACAACGCATTCCTTTCCCAATAATGGCCTGTACACACTATAAAACAATTGTTGGATAAAAGTCATAAGAAATTAAATGTAAATATACAGTAGCAGCATTTCATAAATCAAAACCAACACATAAACATCTATCACAGCCACACTTTAAGTGAAACCTCTAGCGGTGCTCTAAATTCATTCCATGGCATGAAGCATTCAAGCTTGAGATCATTTCGCATCTTATTCGACTTCTTGCATGCAAGAAAACTTAAGACGGTTTTGCAGTAGAGAGACTGCCCTTGGCATGTCAATTACTTGTCTAACCATTGACATGATCTAATGGCCCTTTTTAGATTTTTGAGAAACTCAACAAAAAAAAGTAGTCTGCTTTAAAATGGATAGGAATGATAAATTATTTAAATGTTCCCCATGTGCAGGGGCCCTTAACAGTAAGGTCACTGCCTCACGGTAATCTGTGTCATTGTGAGACCAGGGTTGAAGTCCTGCCTGTGGATTAGCCCAAGGGTCCCAAGGAGGGTGGTGCAATTAGTGAGCACCATCCTGGTTTGAAGAGTTAGTAAAACAATTTGGAAGTCTTGCATCAGCACACCCTAGATATTCCTTGTGGGGACCTGCGAGCTTAACGGAGGTTTGCATTCCTTAGTTGAAATAGAAACCAGAGCAGCATTGGATGTGCTTTAAAATAACAAATATATCCCAATATTAACTCTCCTTAGCTGAGAATTCTTGAAATTGTTATTTATTTAGCCTTGGATTACCAGGGCAAGTACACTGAGAACATATTCTCATTTGCAGTGATGACCTACAGTATGGAATATTTACAATCAGCTTACTTGGTAAATAAAAGTGAAATGCAAAATAAAAACTTGAACAAAAAACAATGAAAATGCTATCGAATTGTGTGCAAAATGAGAAAATTGTGGGCAAAATGAGAAAATGAGAATATGAATCACATAAGTATATAAGTATAACTCCTTATATTAATCAAAAACATTGCATTATGCATTACAGCATTTTTTATTTTATTCAAGATCGCTGTTTCAATTTGGGGCACCCTTTCATGTAATTCTGTGCTGACAGGTCTCTAAAAGAGGAAGTATTTGTCTCACCAGTGAAATTGTCTCTATTAAACTGAAATAAAACTTGAAAGTCTCTATGCAACAGTTCTTTGAACTAGACTTAAAAGTTTCCTGCTATTGTTGTTCTACCTATAATTTTATTTATATTTTCTGTAAATTATTGAGGCTCACAAGTATTCTCCTTTCTCTATACTGTACGCATTATAAATTATCTCTCCCACTCTCCTGCTGCTTCCACAATTTCTTAATGATGACTTTCTTTCTATAGCCTAAGAAATCGGCAGGTACTGTAAATAATGGGGTAGAATAACAATTCAAATGAGCAAACTAATTTTTTAATTAAATAAATAACATGGCCCAAGTAAAAAAGGTGTATTTAAATTATACTCCAGTATTATACTACGGTAACACTTTATAATAACTCAAACAATTCATAATTTATTAAGCATTAGTTAACTATTAGTTAATGGTTTGTTCATCATTATTAATTTGTTGTTCATTTATACACAAATTATCATCAGTAAAGCATTTGTTCACTCTGTTTTTTTCAGAGTTAAGAAGTATATCACTTTCTGTCATCCAATTCTTTATATCCAAAACACAGGTTTCCAGGGTGTGCAATTTTGGTGCTTCTCCCTTTTTCACTGAAATTTACAACTCTGTGTCATCAGCATAGCAGTGAAAATTGACATTGTGTTTCCGGATGACATCACCAAAATGCACCATATAGCGAGCGGTCCCAAAACAGAACCTTGAGGAACGCCAAAGCATACCTTTGATTTTTTGGAGGACAGACCATCCATTTATAACTGTGTGAACAAATTATTTACTGATGATAAATTATAGATGAACAATAAATTAATAATGATGAAAAAACCATTAACTAATAGGTAACTAATGCTTAATAAATTATGAACTGTGTGTAGTTATTATAAAGTGTTACCTATACGTCTAGTACACTTATGTTTAACCATAATTATGAATCAATATATTTCGGTATTTTGAAGTATACTTTGAAAATATACATACCAAAATAATATATTAGAAGTATATTTAGTATGAATAAATTACATTTCAAGTACAATTAAGTATACTTTTTTTGCTTGGGGGATGGAATGTAAAATAATGTTTATTATTTTTATTTTATTGAATCATGGTCCCATTGGATATGTCACTAGTAAAGACATTAATACTGTACAGTGAACCCTCTGTATATCGCGGTTCACCTTTCACGGTCTCGCTGCTTCACGGATTTGCATCGTGCATTGTGTTCTGCATTCTGATTGGCTAAACAGTCTCTCCGCTTCTTCTCTACCTGTGTGTCAATAATGTTGCGGTTTATACACGGCTCAGTCAGAAGAGCAGTGAAATACACGTGAGTCACTATTTGTCCTACTGTACTTTGTATTTTTTTTCATAATAATTTTTCATTTTCTCCCGTTCTAATCCAATGACTCGGGTCGCGGTGGGGCGGTGCTGATTTCCGCAATTTGAAGCCTTCAGTTCGTATTGATGATTAAAATTATTATTTTACAGTACAAAAGTTATTTGTAAAAAAAACGTTTATAGAGTAATTTTATTTGTTAAACAAATGTTTGGGCCTGTAAAAAGGTTTTGTTCTTTGGTTTTAATGTGTTATGGAGTATTTCATTGTATAATAATTGTAAAAAAATACTTCACAGATTTCGCCTATCACGGGTTCTTTTTGGAACGTAACCCCTGCGAAAAACGAGGGTTCACTGTATTCTCTTAAATTGATTGTGTAACGTCCGGCCCTGTGAGGGCTGTGAACTGGACTTTAGTGTTTAAGTTGCTTTCCTGTGTGTGTCCTATCTCTGATTTGTTCCCTCATGTATTGTGTTTTGGTTCCCCCTTGTCTTCGTTTCGATTATTGCTTTATGTTATGGGACTGTTTGAGTTACGTCATCGTTAGTATTGATCCCAGGTGTTTTGTGTTAGTCTTCATTTGGTGTAGTATTTAGCCCTTGTGTTCCTCCCTGTCCCTTGTCGGTCAATGTTCTCTGTTACGTGTTCCTGTCAGGTTACCCTCGGTATTGTGGTGTGTTACGGATATAGATACTCCTGTTTTGCCCCTCGTATCAGTTTTGATCTATATACTAAGTGTGTGGTGAATAAACGCTATTGATTTATTGCAACTCCTTTGCTCCTGTCTCTACCTCTATACATCCACGAACAGGAAGCGTGACAGATTGGTAATACACTTTTCACATAGAAATGTTGCTTGTCTAGTTTGAATGCACTCATACTGCATAGAAGAATAATTTTATCAGCCTATTATAGAACAACTTCAGGAACACAAACAATATATTTATGAACAATAATGAATCTCGTCATTCTCCCATCGGATTGATCCCAAATGATACTCGAAATCATAAAGCCCAATAACTATATTAACTCTATAACTCAATATAACCTTATTTGTTAATAAACTGGGGCAATAATGAATATTTGCCAAAAACAAACATAGGCACAGCTATCTTCTCTTTCAACATATATGCCAAATCATTTGTGCAAACAGAATTTGGTCTGAGTGGGGAACAGGCTCAGAACTGGTGCTCTAGTACAGACTCTGCCCCCTCTGGCTAAACTTCAACTGTGTTTAGGGAGTAGGAACAATAAGTGGTAATCAGACTATCCTAGTTGGGGGATGGCTTTGTAATGTGAATGTATTTGCAGGGTGTTCCTAATGTACAAT
Source organism: Umbra pygmaea (assembly GCA_016801145.1). Classification (NCBI taxonomy): domain Eukaryota; kingdom Metazoa; phylum Chordata; class Actinopteri; order Esociformes; family Umbridae; genus Umbra; species Umbra pygmaea. The sequence goes on along the minus strand of JACXGM010015148.1, from coordinate 2,372 downwards.
CCTTATCTACAACCAACACTAATGAAAATTAATAATTGAGGTGTCTGGATTTCCAGAGCTTGTCAATATGTCAGTGTTAATATGCAAGAATTCAAACGTAGATAACATGTAATAGGTAAATTATCCAAGGCTATTGGTGTACCTCAGTGGGTCTTATGAAGACCAACAATGCACATTTATCGATACTGCTGCTATCAAATGTTGTTGTGAACATGGCTGTAGCCATGTTATGTCATCTTCCATGAAGCAGTAATGCAACAAGCATCTTCCCATCGTTATCCACGTTTGCCATAGAGATCTTTGTGTAAATCCTTTTATATGCAATTATTCTCTCCATAAATGTGGAATATGACCGGAAAGTCATTATTTTTTTACAATACTACTACTCGGAAGAATAATGCTTTAGTGAAAATTCTATCAAAGTATGGAACCTTCACATGCACAAAGATATCTGTGATCGCTTGTTAGAAAATGTTATGAAGGACACCATGTTATTTCTGGAGGTGTATTTAAAAAAATTCTAATAGAATTTCATGTTGTTAAAATGATGTCAGTCCCACTTAGTTTAAAACCAAATTATGCTTCATTAAAAACATTACTATCAGATTATTTGATTTTCCTTAAGGGCCGAAAACACCAAGCCCTAAAATATGTTTCCCTTTCTATGAAAGTGGACAGTACACAAGAGAAAAATAGTATTTGTAACAAATGGTACTTAACAGAAATCAAGAAACCTTCTACTGTATAGCACCCACACCCATTGCCTACCTTCAGAATAAAGGTTTAGCTATATTCTGTCAACTTTAAATTTATATTTTACCTGCTGTTCCTACAAGTATATTGAAAAAGACCTGAGCCATAATTGGAAGCTAATACGCAACAACCAGATGTACTGATAGCCCCCAGCTAGCTAGCCAGTCACGTCTACTGTAACGTGACTTTCAGTCACTATTTCCCACCCAGCCAACTGACATCTATACAACCTTCATCTAATTATACACTATGAAAAGTCTATGACATGATAGTCATGGGTTCGAGCCTGACTATGGTTTCTCTGACATTTCCAGGTCAAGCACACCTGGTGAAACTAATGACGCCCTTGATTACTGTAATTTTTCTAGCAAAGCATCCCAAAAATGAACTAGGTCCTTATGTCCAGTGGTTAACAAACCTTTTTGGTTACTGTACCACCAAGGGTCCTAGTACCCATGTTTGAGAACCATTACCCAGACAGAAATGGTTGGCTCAACTATTTTCATCTGCAACTAAACAAGTCTTTAGACAAATTTGCATTCGGAAGGCCACACCTGAAGCAAAAACAGAAAATAATGATTCTCTATGGCAACAGTAATGGCAACAGTAACTAAAAAAACAATAATTACATCCAAGATATGCAGAAGAGCATCTCTGAATGCACAACACGTTGAACCTTGAAGCAGATGCGCTACAATAGCACAATATGTTTTAGTAAGGAATTTACCTTCACTTTCTAAATAATTTGGGGTAGATTTAGTATTACCTTTTAATATATGATTCAAGGTATTCCATAATTATTTACTATGCATTATTTCTATAATTTTCTTTTTTGTTCTTCTTGTTTCACTTTGTTACTAAGTTTATAAATTTGCAGTTTATTTGCTCTCCCAACTAAATTAGGTCCTAGGTATCAGATTGGTTCCTTCTTCTCCACTTATTTACTGAAAAATATTTTCCAGAAAAAAAAACTTATGCGTTGTGTTACCATATTTTTTTAGGAGTTCAGCATCCCTAGTATTCCACGCACTCACTCCCTACAACCGGACATGATGCTATCTTATTAACCACTAAATGAACAGTACAGATAAACAACTTACCAGATGATATATAGACAAACACACTGCATACACTATGTTGGCTTAACTGAAAAGTCTAGCCTATAAAACCACTAACCGTAATGTACGCCATGAAGAGTTTTGATGGAAAAAGTTATTAGCAAGGGTACCTAATGCATTAGCCACAGACAAAAAAAATTGGTGAATAAAAAAATGCTGGGAATGAAATATTAATTGGGTAAATGATAATTAACTAAATGAAAATGTGAGTAAATGCTATTTCACAAATTGAAAGGTGTGTAAAAAACGTTTACCCTCCACTAGACCCCTGATTACAACTGTATAGAAAAAACACTGCATACAGTAGGGGTGCAACGGATCATGAAACTCACGGATCGGATCGGTTTTCGGATCAGTGTCACGGATCGGATCATTTTTCGGATCAGCAAAATAAAAAAATAAAAATAATAATTGGAATTTGGGTTAGTTGTTTTTATAATTTTAAGTGGTTATGATGAGCAATATGAGTGACAGGCTTAAGTGTTCATAACAAAAAATGGC
>JACXGM010015147.1:7286-21635 GCA_016801145.1 Umbra pygmaea | reverse complement strand
ACCAATCAACGTGGACCTGGGAAAAGGGAGAATGGAAAGACCCTGCTCTGGAGTAGGAGCTAAAAAGGTTATAGGAACGGCAGTGCGAGGAACTAAATAATCCCGCAATTTCTTCTATCGGAACACGAGAAAAAAATGGTTATAGGAACGTTATGTTCTAGGAACTGCAAAAATCCCTGCGGTCGGAAAGCGGCTATTGGCATGGTCAACTAGCAAGCCATGGAGTATCTGAACTCTAGCACTTACCGATAGACTGTCATCCAAACAGACACGTTAACATGTGTCTTGTGAAAAAGGTGCATAAGAAATATTTGCAAAATTAACTAGTAAACAGAAAGCTGAAATAACTTTAAAAGATGCGAGCTAGCAGTGGCTATTTCTCTTAACATAGTTAGGTACTGTCACTGCTTACGCATTGCAAACGCCGATTTTGGAATATTAGCATATTCCCCAGAATGCAATACTGATGGATTATAACTTTGTGGTATTTTTTATTAATGTATTAATTACTTACATTTTGATTTATCAATAATCATCCGTCAACCCACGTTTATTTGATTAAATAAATAATAAATTAATAAAATTTATTTTTGCAAACGTGAAATATAAGAAATACCCACAATGCAACACAAGAGCCAGTACATTTATGACGTCATCGCCATAGAGTTTCCTGGTGTAGCATTTTATATAGCCTACCCATAGAAATTAAATCTATAATCATTCAATTTCTATGAGCCTACCATATACTATGGAGGACCAAGTCTGCCAAAATAAGATATAAATATACAAATAACTGAATGCTCAAAAAGTAAATAAGCATACGATTAAATGCACACAAAAACTACAATAATAAATGTAGACGGTAATTAAATTACACAATCAGACATAAATGTATATATTTCTTTTAATTAGCTTCTTTATTTATTCACCTTTGTAATAATTACCTTTTTTTTTTATTGTCTGTTATAATCTTCAAAATGATTTATTAATTACTTTAATAAGTTTTAAGGGGTCAACTTCTGCCCATTGGTTGGTTAGCATACTACATCGGTCGAATCTACATGCTACCGGCCGCTGTCACAACAAAGGTTGGGTATTTACGATGAAGTTATCAGATGAAGTTGAGCTGAGACATTTAGCAACTTTATTTGAATACCACGTTATAAGTCCTGACTTTATTATTTTTCGTTTGGACGTTCTGACAGAACGTGTGTTTCAGTTAGCGGCACACATGGACACAGATGTCGTCCGTCTGGTTTTTCATAATTTGGAGGAAGCGGTCCATCTTCTCAACACGGTCGCTAACGTTAATCACACACATAGCGTTCTGATTCTTCCAGTCTATTAGCAGCTTCCCCTAAGAGGTCGGAAACTGAACGTCTGACTGCTGAGTTCGCCATTGCTAGACAGTGCTTTTTGGTGTGGAAACGCCATGTAGATTAGTGATGTACGAATCACAAACGATTCGTTCTTTTTCAACTAATCTTTTTAGTGAACTGGGTATACTGAATCACTGCTTTAAAAGATTCGTTCAATAATGAATCACTTCTGCAAGAGAACATTATGCAGATGTAGCCCACGGGTGAAGTCCGAATCAAAAACTTTTATAGTAAATGTCATTACCATGTCCTGAATAAATAGATGCCCACACTTATCATAAGCCACACACTGCAGCAGAAATCGAACTCATCTTCCTCATCTTTGTCATAAAGGCAAAGGCTTTATTGTTGCGGATTTGAAAGGTCTATGAATACTGAGTCTTGTGTCATGAGAGTGCGCAAACTGTCTCTACACAGCGATGTTATTGGCTGTTCTTCACACCCTTTATTATAAAAATATGTTCATCTAAACATACTTAACGAGAATAAAACGTGTCATTCGTAAATCTATTTTATTTCCCTAAAAAAGTACATGTGAATTATTTCAATGTGTATTACGTAAGTCTATATTAACGACACGCGAGACAGAAGTGCATTCGTGCGTGCGTGCATACATGGAGCCAGTTGAAAACGTCAAGATGAGTGAACGGTGACAAAGGAGCAATATTTGGACCGTTTTCACCTAAATAAATCAAAATATTGCCAAGTGCACTATTTGCAAAATAAATTTGTCAACCTCTGGAGGATCAACCACAAATCTCCAGATATTTACATTTTTGTGTTAATAGCTTGAAAAATTAAACTATTTACTGCTTTCACAGTAAATAATAAGGTCACACCATGGGCACAAAATGGAATTAAGCATTTCGACAAAAAGATTCATTAACCGAATCAGTGATTCGAAAGATCTGAATCTATTAAATGAACTGTACTGAATGATTCAGTTCACCTTAGTGATTCGGAATCCCCATCACTAATGTAGATTCGACCAATGCAGTATAATGCTAACCAACCAATGGGCAGAAGTTTACCTCTTAAGACACAGCCCCTACTCATTTGCATAATGAAGCAAAAATGCATACAGAAATATAAAAAGGACAGGGAAAAATAAATAGCGTTGAAGAAATAAATATTGTAAAAAAATACAAAGGAAGAATAAAACAGACAAAAATATTATAATATACACATAAATACATACATTTAAAAAATAAGTAATTAATAAATAAAGTTAAAGATTATAACAGACAATAAATAAATAAATAAGGTAATTGTTACAAAGGTGAATAAATAAAGAAGCTAATTAAAAGAGATATATACATTTGTGTCTCATTGTATAATTTAATTACTGCTTACATTTATTTATTTACTGTATTTTTTGTGTATTTAATCATAAGCTTATTTATTTTTTGAGCATTTATTTATTTATATATGTATTTCTTATTTTGGCAGATTTGGTACTCCATACTATACTGTCATTGAGCCTACCAGAATAAGGGGAGAACTCTCACTGTGAAAACGTAGACGGGCTCTGTTATATACTGTAATTGGGTGTAGTAGCCGTGTCCTTAAACATTTTTCTTTTCATGCATTTCAATCATAAGGAATGAAGAGAATAAAAATGTTAAAGTAAAAGGATAAAAAACGAATAAAACAACTGTTATGCAATTCAGTCATTATACTTGCCAGTGAGACAAATTAGAACAAATACTGACTTTCATTATTGACCTAGCATAAGACATTGAAATGCAGAAGTAGACTGAACTGTTCAGTATTTAATGAACATAGGGTGATGTCAGCTAAAACAGGCTATCGGGTAAAATGGGCCAAAGAAGGCTGTAGCATAATATCTCTTCAAAGTTTTACAGCCAATCCAATTGTTGCTTTAACATTTGTTGACATGTAACAATCGTTTTGATTGGTCTGAGTTTTCTAAGGTGGGCAGGGCAGGGTTTTACATGAAGCTGGTCAGAGAAATTGTAAGGTAAGTGAGCCTGACATAGTAAATTTCATTAATCACTTATAAAGGTACTAAAGCAATTATAAGGAAGCTTATTTTAAAACAATTATATTTTTCACATTAAAAAAGAATATATTTAAGAGACCAATGCTAATTTATGAAAATATCAGTAGATCTCATGCATAGCTTATTTGATGAAAGTATAAATCATTTACCAAAAAGTGGCCCATTTTAGCTAAAATCAAATTACTAAAATCACCCTAAATACTGTTAAAAATAAATAAACAAACAAATCAGCCCTCTATACACCGATCAGCCATAACATAACCACCTGCCTAATATTGTGTAGGTCCCTCTTTTGCCACCAAAACAGCAGCCCCGTATGCAACAAACTGCTATCCACTCAGTTGTTTATTTTTTTGTTTAACCAGGTGGGCACGTTGAGAGCAGTTTCTTATTTGAAAAAGGCAACCTGGCCAAGATAAAAACGCAAAGTGCAAGACAACGTAAAGTTACACGAAGTTACACAAAGTACAAATTCAGAGTGCAGGATACTCAGTACTGTATATGGAAGGTATAATATACTGTAAAGTTAATACTGTATATGGAAGGTATAATATACTGTAAAGTTAATACTGTATATGGAAGGTATAATATAATGTACAGTCAGTGCAAATAGGGTCTAAGATAGAGGTAGATTAGACGGAATTCAAAGTGGCAGTGCAAAAATAACAGTAAAGTCACATTTTGAGCGTGACTATGGAAATGATAGTTTATAAATGAAACGAGAGGGGGTGGTCTTAACACTGGTCTGACAGTAGATATGACAGTACAGGTACATTATGGAAAATAATGAACTTTATCACAATATGCTAATTTCTTGAGAAGGACCTGTATATACGCTTGCCCATTTTTACTGTACATTTTTTTTAACCAATACAAACCCTCTCATCCAATGCATATTTATTAATCAATCATTCATCTTTAAGTAATATTTGCTTCATTAAATACATCATATTAAAATACATTGTTTTCAAATGGCCTTTAAAAATGGTTCAAAACTAAACGTTTTATTTAGTAAAGTAAAAAAGATGTGAAATATTAATTCCTTTGTTACACAATATTGCATCCACCACAATGTTACATTCTCCGTGACTTGTGTGAAAACACCATTGCTTTACAATTCCTTGTTGGATGTTCTTAGATCTGAAATGTTTTGCGCCCTTACACTTCTTCAGCCTTCATTGTAAACTTCAGATATGTTGTCAATAGATTGCAGCATTTGAGATGCCAGACAAAGTCTCCTGTAAGAAATTGCCTGTGGACAAAAAATAGTAACTTGGTCAAAGCAAAAACTGCAATGTTTTAATCACAAAATTACTATGAATGGATCTGCTTACTGCTTGATACACAATATATTTAATGTCCCCTTTTGAAAATAATTTTATTTTATAAATTAAAGTACTAAGCATATACCAGCAACATCAATATCCTGTGTGCTATTAATTTACTCTGTCTTCCAAAAGATGATAAATTGAAGATCCAAACATTTTTTTTTGTTGCCATTATACCCCTGGACTACAACCCCAACCTTATGTTGTGTTATGTTCATTTTACGTAGGACTGCTTTCTGAATCGGCAACAGTTCAACTCAGGATTTTCAAAACAATTAGTTCTGAAAGACAGTGCAGTCCCGACTCTTGTCTGGCCAACCTGGAGATTCAGATCCACAACCTGTAAGTATGCTATATTTTTATTATATTCCCTAGCAGTGACGGCTGCTGGTCTTTCAAAGAGGGGAAGCAAATTTTCGCCCTACATCATAGAAATTGTCCATTTATTTATACGTAAATTCTGCCCTACGTTAGTTTTACATAGAAAATAATCAGTGACCCTGTCGTACCAACTAGGAATCTTCTTCAGTGACTTGACCAGTGTCTTCTCAATGGCCATTAGAGCTAGGCTGCTTAAACGGCCTTGGCCAATTGTGTAAGCTCCTTTCTACCCCTGCAGATATAGTTCCAATGGTTGCCACTAACGAGGATAGTTTGTAAAGCTGAGGCATTGCACTGTCCAACTTCATATCTTTAAGAAACACCAAGTAATCACACAGCTTTCTCCTGTTATCCTGCAAAGTCCTGATCTGAATACAGTTCAGACCTCAGTCTCCCTGAATCAAAGTGATGCCATAACTTTTTAGGACACTTTGGAAGGCCTCCCCTGGAAACACTTGTCTCATGTCATCAGATTTCCCTGGATTGACTAATTCCAAGAAGAGCATACTTTCCAAATTGAAAAACGTAGAGGAATCTGCTCCAAGATGTTATCAAAGATGGCCGTATATAGTACCGTGTTATACTAATACCGTGTTTGACCACCTTTCGGCTTCAGAACTGCCTTAATTCTACGTGGCATTGATTCAACAAGGTGCTGAAAGCATTCTTTACAAATGTTGGCCCATATTGATAGGATAGCATTTTGCAGTTGATAGAGATTTGTGGGCTGCACATCCAGGGCACGAAGCTCCCGTTCCACCACATCCCAAAGATGCTCTATTGGGTTGAGATTTGGTGACTGTGGGGGTCATTTTAGTACAGTGAACTCACTGTCCTGTTCAAGAAACCAATTTGAAATGAGTCGAGCTTTGTGACATGGTGCATTATCCTGGAAGTAGCCATAAGAGGATGGGTACACTCTTAAAAATAAAGGTGCCAGGAAGAACCAAAAAGGGGGTTTCACAGCGATGCCATAGAATAACTTTTTTGGTTCCCCAAAGAACCTTTCACTGAAAGGTTACTTGAAGAACCTATTTTTTCTTAGTGCCATTAAGAAATGTGAAAATAATGCATAACTGCCCAAAACCAAACGTGTTGCATTTTATGTTACTAATATAAGTTTAAATATATTTTGCAGTCTAATTAACATAGGAAGCATAAATCTATTTATAGTGGTCAGTGCAGAGATTGTGGCACGCCAACCACAAATAAATCAATGTATGGGAAACACAAATTTACTCCAAAAATGTAAGGTCACATGAGATTGATGGTGAAGAACCCTTTTATAATCTAAAGTACCTTTTGGCGCTACAAAGAACCTTTTTTGCAATGGAAAGGTTCATTAGATGTTAAAGGTTCTTCAAGGAACCATATACCCCAACAAAGAAACATTGAAGTACCTTTATTTTTAAGAGTGTACATGGTGGCCATAAAGGGATGGACATGGTCAGAAACAATGCTCAGGTAGGCCTTGGCATTTAAACGATGCTCAATTGGCACTAAGGGGCCTAAAGTGTGCCAAGAAAACATCCCCCAAGCTATTAAACCACTACCACCAGCCTGCACAGAGGTAACAAGGCATGATGGATCCATGTTCTCATTCTGTTTAGACCAAAGTCTGACTCTACCATCTGAATGTCTCAACAGAAATTGGTTTACGCTCAACAGAAATCGAGACTCATCAGACCAGGCAACATTTTTCCAGTCTTCAACTGTCCAATTTTGGTGTGCTCTTGCAAATTGTAGCCTCTTCTTCCTATTTGTATTGGAGATGAGTGGTACCCGGTGGGGTCTTTTGCTGTTGTAGCCCATCCGCCTCAAGGTTGTGCATGTTGTGGCTTCACAAATGCTTTGCTGCATACCTCGGTTGTAACGAGGGGTTATTTCAGTCAAAATTCCCCTTCTATCAGGTTGAAGTAGTCGGCCCATTCTCCTCTGTGGAGAATCTCCTCTGTGTCCCACTTGTTGTTGATTCTTCACAAAAAATTAGTTTCATATCTTTTTGTTTGAAGACCGAAATGTGGCAGAAGGTCGAAATGTTCAAGGGGGCCAAATACTTTCGGCACTGTACATACATATACACATATTCATATATACATACACATACATATAGATACATATACATACACATACATTTATGTATAATTTAATTACTGCCTACATATATTTATTTACTGTATTTTTTGTGCATTTAAACGTACAATATGTATTTTTTGGCCGCCAGGGGGCTCTCAAAAGAATAGCAAAATATGTACTTTTTTCTGAAAAAATGTTTACTGACAAAGTAATGTATTTTTAAAAATATTATAACTTTATTCACATTATGTTTGGCGGTTCCCTGGAACTTAGAGCAACTAGCGCAGTCAAAGGTCATATGACGCTATTGACGGGGGACAAAATGAAACGTCCCGTGTCTTTGAATTATATTACAAATTTCTCTGGATTTGAAAGTTGGTGGAAACATTTAGGATAATATAAGTACACAACTAAGAAATATATATAATATAGGTATAGTGATGTTTGCTTTTAATGCAAAGTATGTATTTTGTTATTGTTTTGATTGATATTACATTTAAATCATATGCTTATTTATTTACTGAGCATTTCTTTATAAATCTGTCAGAGCTGGTCCTCCATAGTACGGTAGGCCTACAGTGTACATTCTAATTGTCCGGATATAGTTTTTTACTTGTCCTGGACGGGCAGACAAGGAAGGGTTACACACACCCTGGTCAGACCAATTGCGGCAATGCATCACAGATGCTTAAACTTTTACGTAGCCACGCAACAACATTTCAGCATGCATTCTCTCTGCTTTGTAATAATAAACTCCCCTTTTACAAATTACAGTAGATGTGTGTCCAACGCATGCAATCGAAGCATCCGTTCGATTTTTCAAAATGAACCGCAACTGCTTCTGCAATGCAAGTGATGCAGTGTTCTATTGATAGTGAATATATTTCTGCCATATCAACCTGCACTGCCGCAACTGGTCGGACCAGGGCGTTAACGTCGAGCCCTGACGGTAACGTAATTGAACACATTATTCATGCAAACCTTTAACATACAAACTTGGACAAGTAGGATATTTGTGTTGTAATACTTTTTAAGGGTCTTAATTTTCGCTAAACGCATTTATTACCTTATCAGTGTTTAAGACCCCACAAATAAAAATCAAACCTGACGATGCTCCTGTTTAAGTTGATACAACATGTTCAGCTTTTACTGCCCGTTTCTGTTCAGATGAAAAAGTGAAAAACAAATTGGACTAGGACTTCAAAATATCCACACAATAATAATTATATTATCTTTATTAATTTGTTATTTTATTAACAGAATGTATTCTTAATCCTTGTCAAACTGATAAGGCATGAGAAAAAAGGCCCAGTGCATATTCATTAACTGCAGCCTGAGCCTCTCCTACTGAACTCTTCTCTTGTGCAGCTCATCTGTGAGCTGTTGTATTCTATAGGTAATTCAGATAGACATGATGATTAACACAAGTAAACATTGAAAACCCAATTCACAGTTACAGTTTAAATCTTTATTCAGAAGGCTTATATTCAAAACATTGCTCACATGATAACTTTCCTCACACTACAGGCAGGTATGTACTGTAACTGAGGCAGAAGACCTTAACACCTGGTACTTCTGTCTACCTACCTTTGCTCATCATTCTCTGACTTTTCTAGAAGATCTTAAATGTGCTTTCTGAGCTGTGCATTTTCCTGGGGTCGATGTAAAAGCGCCCCTGGAAGTCCTGATCAAAGTTTTTTAGGGGTAGTATATTCCCCCTCTGCCAGAAATGTGTTTCCATATTCCTTCTGCAGTCTGAGGTGGCTTTCACACCAAAAGAACACAGTAGTTACTACATTTATAATACTTTTTATTTTACATTATTCAACACTTTCCCTGGTGAACAATTATTCTCTTCTGGATCGCCTTCAGAATCTGGGTCCTGTTTTTTAATGCAGATAAGCTCTTCGAAGAAGAAGGGATTCAACTCCATCTTCTTGGACTTCATCTATGAAATGAGACATACCAATACATATTTGAACAAGTCATTTTTCAACTGTTAAGTTGTCAATAGACTTTAACCTATAGGTGTTATCTAGAGACAAGCATTTGTGTTTTAATATCATCTCTTGAAACTTGTTGAATTATGAAATTACATTTAAAGGGAAGTGGAGTGAAAAATAAATAAATAGACAGTTTATCGAGCAGATAAAGGAGATTCGTTTAAGACTGAACTCACCTGGAGCGCTGGTGGCTCTTCACAGCCAGTGTCCCCCTCCGGTGATGAACAGTTACTGAGAAGTTCCTCCTCACCACTGTAGTCCTCGGAGGACAACTCAAGGCGTTGGACTGTATCAATAGTAGCCAGAAAAGCAGGCATGGTGAAACAAGACAGAAAGCGAGCCTTCAAGAGCAGGTAGCCTGGGTTATGGCTAAAACGCTCTGCCACAAGGCTCCGCACAGCAGCTATCTGATCCTCCTCGCTCTGGTTCTTCTCCTCTGGGGTCAGGACCAGCTTAGCATTAGCTGCCAACATCGGTTTATGTTTTAGAAGAGCCGAGAGGGTAGTCAGATTACTGACAAAGGGGGGCAGGTAGGGCAGAGTGACGTCCAGTTCTGGAAGTGTGACACCATTCTTGCCCCTAAACCACATTCCAACTTTGCACAGGTCCTCTGTGAACATTAGTTTGGGATCAAATGTAATTTTCCTACATTTGCCAGAATGAGTGGCAGGATTAGGCGAGTTAGGTAGCGCCACATCCAGAGCTCTCTGAGGGTAGGCTGACTGGGAACCTGGAGGGACGGTAAGGACTGAAGTCTGCAAAGGGCCAGAGTGGGGTAAGAGGGGAGTGGAGATGACTGCCCTCAAGGGCCCTGAGAGAACAGATGACTCTGCACTCAGCTGGGGACCAGAGGTTGCTACAGACTGCATGACTGGTTTAGTTACTCTCAAGTTGTCCACTGGGATGGTCATTCTCTGTTGCTGGCAGCTCTGATTCTGCTCATTTTCCATCCGGTACAGAATACTAGTGACGGTGTTGGGGTCATATTGTTGCTTTGGTTTATTTGGCAAAGCTAGAGGTAAAATAAATGAAAAGTGTCAGTATTTTACAGCACAGTACAATCCTCTTTAATACTCTAGTGTTAACTGACGTCCAAATGCTATTGAGACATGCTACTTTATACTCATTTGATATCTGTGGCTTAAATACATTTGTGAAGAAAAACACCTACAACCATGTCTTAAGTAAAATGATTTTCACAAGACATAATAGTTATCGGAATAAGATTAATATTGATCACAATATTTGGCAGTGAAACATTGCATATCAGGGTGCTAAATTAATAGACATTCAAAGCCATATAAAAAGATTTACAATATGGTTTACATAATACATTACCCTGTTGAATGTCCAAGAGGGCTGCCTGAAATGTTGACATAACTACTTTTACAATATGCTCTGTATAAATTGTTGATAAGTAGCAACTATTATACAGGCAATAATGGAAAGATGTAAGGTAAAAATGAATATTATACTTACTTGCTTGTTATGCATTTTAAAAATCTGTTTACAGCCTTGTGAATCTACACGGAGGACCTATTTAAGATGAAAAAATAAAATAAATTGGTAGTCCAGAACACGTTGTCAATACTGTTCATTTTGTCTAAGATTGGAATTTAAAATGAAAGAGTTACCGGTTAAACCTTTCCTGGTCTAAAATATTTGTCTATTAGTATAAATATACACCTACATTTTCACATAAGCCTAGGTGCTTCTGAGTAAAACCTGACATTTCAGCTAATTTGTGGTTTCATTTCCTACCTGCAGAAATAACAAAAACACCGGAGTATTTCCGAGTCTGATGCCCAATGCTTTCTCTCGCACCATATCAGCTTCAGAAAAAGAGAAGTTAGGATCAAGTCAAGACGTTTGTTTAACACTTCTAAAAGCAAACGTTAACCTTTAATTTTGTTACACGTGAGAAGATGTGCTACATTTAGCATTATAAAATACGTATAAAAAGCACCTTCACAAAGCTTTTTTGAAGACAATGGTGGTGGTATTAGCACATTGCCCACCCAGGGAAGCACAGCCAACTGAAGCTTGAAGTTGAGAAGAGTGCAGGCTTCAGTGTTACTAGAAGAGACCTTTGGCCTTGAGGGACTGGTGGATGTTGCCTTCACATCATTCATGGATTCATTGGTTTTCTGCAACAACAAAAACAAGTTTATTTACATTAGCTAGATATGCCATGCAAAAATAAATAGTTTTACATATAATATATGTTTCCAATATCATTAGGAGATCATCAGTGAAACTGCTGAAGATGTACTTGCTTTGTTCCCAATAATCACAGTTCTAATCAAAATTATTCAACCATCATTGCAAATCAGGTTTATTGTCAAAATGTAGACCGTCAACTTTTTGCAATGAACAAATCAAACAAAAGCAATTGAAATAGCTCAACACAACGAATGCTTCAAGTGGTTTCCCCAAATCCAATTGAAATTACAACTGATAATGATTTCTCCAGTTTCAAAATTATTTAACCCCTTCATGGAAAGCATCTTTAGTACTTAGTAAAGAACCCTTTTCATGTTATGACCTGCTGCAAACGAGATGCATTGACAGACACCAGCCTCTGGCACCGTTCCTAAGGAATCTTAGCCCATTCCTCATGAACAACGACATCGAGTTCAGTAAAATTCTTGGGTTTGCATGCTGCAACCGCCTTCAAATCCCACCAGTGATTTTCTATGGGACTTCAAGTCAGATGACTGATAACCACTGTTGCATCTTCCAAGACGTCTTCTGCATCCAAGCCTAGATGGACTTTGAGGAATGCTTGGGATCATTGTCCTGTTAAAAAGGTCCAATGACACCCAAGCTTCAGCTTCCTTACAGACAGCATGATGTTTTCTCCTAGGATTTCCTGATACTTTGATGAATCCATCTTTCCTACCACACGCTGCAGGTTTCCCGTGCCAGAGGATGCAAAGCAGCCCCAGCGCATCACTGAGCCACCAACAACCTTGAGTGTGGGCAGAGTGTTCTTTTTAGAGTACGCTTCATTGTTCCTCCAGATATACCGCTGATACAATGTGCTGAAACGTTTCAGTTGAGTCATTCCTCCACAAAACAGAATCACCACACCACTGTGGCTTCCTTATATGATGTTTAGTATATTGCAGCTACATTTTTCTATGCTTTTGGGTCAGAAATGTTGTACATCTTTGAGTTCTAGCATGGAAACCTTCTGCATTTAGTATGCACCTTACTGTGCTCACTGAAACTTAGTGCCTGTTGCCATTAAGTCTTACTGCAGGTCTTTTGCACTCTAGGGTTTTTCACAACCTGCCGTCTCAGACATCTGGTTAAAGTATAACCACTGTTCACTTTGTGCTTGTAAACTATGCTTCCAACAATGTCTTTGGGAACATTCAGTGCCTTTGCTATCTTTCTGTATCCTGTTCCTTGTTTGTGAAAGGCAATGATTAAAAGGCAATGATCTCTGGACTTTTTTGGACCATTCTTTAGTCTTAGCCATGTTTCTAACATGCATTCAACTGTGACACTCAACAAACCTCAAGCCAGTTTAGGTATGTATGTATATATGTATATGTATATATATATATATATATATATATATGTATGTTCCAGCTCAAGCACACCTGGTGCAACTAATGAAGCCCTTTGCATGTGTGCTGTTGTGATGGATTCTATTCAGGGGTCAAATAATTGAGACTGGAGTTGCATTTTCAGTTGGATTTTGGTAATCCAGCTGAATCATTAGTTGTGTTGAGCAAATTCAATTGCTTTTGTTTGATTGCAAACAGCTGACAGTCTATACATTTTGACCATAACCATGATTAGCAATGTGGACTGAATAACTTTGATTAGAACTGTATTATTACTACTCCAACAATTGTTGGTACAAATGTGAAAACACCTGTGAAATGTGTTACCAAAATAGCCTCAACTGGCAAGATGATGAAGACCCATTCCTCAATTTGGCACTGCAACAAGTCTCAAATTTGCAAGCTCATAATGCCCACCCCATGTATCCTAAAGACTTGTGCTGGCCATATATGCATGCTCACTTTGTTCTTAAAAACAAGGAAGTGGATGAATAGTTAGTGACTGTAATCCTACTGCCCATGAGCTGACTAAAGGCTACTTTTGGATACGTAGTGTGATAACAAATCGGACAGACCGGCGACATATGGTTGAAGAAACGATGTGAGCGACCTTTTCCAGCCCGCATTTGGCCAATGATTTGCAGAGCTGTCAACAACCCAGAGTTAGAGGGAATTAAACAAAACCAATTAGGGGGAATAGGGTAAAAAAATCTGTGCAGAATAGTTGTGACTAATGACTCCATTCTCCAAAAGTGAATTGGAGTCAGGTAACCAGGGGCCTATACTAAGAAGCAAGTTCAACATGCCCTGGATTTCTTTTCATTACCTGGCTTCACTGAACCTAACAATTGCAATCTAGAGAAATCACAATGGTGGTTATCAATTAGTTAAAAGTCAACCCAGGAGTTCCCAATCTAGTGACTTGCATATTCACATAAACGGGGCGGTGTGTGCACCATCGGACCAATTGCAGACACGGACAAGCCTATGAGAGCCGCATTAAATGATAATTTTAGAGAAATATGAAGAGCACATAAAATATAATCCAGACATGAAGCAGGAAGGAAAGCTGGGAATAAATTGCCACCCGTGTATTAATAAATGCCTCAGGCTCATTGATATCACTGACAATAATTCCAATTGTGTACTCCATTAAAGCAATGTGTTGCTTCATGCTGACCGTGTATTATTTTGTCATATTCTTTCATTTGCAACCCTGACAGTGTGAAAGGGTCATGGGAGCAAATAAAACCTTTTTTACAGGGTGTGTAAATTAATCAATGTCAAAATACTACTACAAAGTTCTGTATGAGTAAATAGTAAATGTACTGTTTCTACAGTGAAAGGGGATACATTGATGTTGGTCCATATCTTACCAGCCTAGAATTCTAACACTCAACACATCGAATGACATCACATCATCCTATGCAGAGAAATTCTTGTAACATGGCTCGACACATCTACACAGTGGGCTTAAAAAGATTATATACAATATGAAGAAACTTTAAAACAATAATAATAATAATAATAATAATAATAATAATAATAATAATAATAATAATAATAATAATAATAGCAATA
>JACXGM010015146.1:0-21536 GCA_016801145.1 Umbra pygmaea | reverse complement strand
CTAGCTTAACTCATTAATAGCATGACGTCAGTCCTTAACTGCATTTTAACAGAAAACATTGAGTCTAATTTAAACATCCATTCCATCGTATGGATGATAAAACTACACCTAGCATAACAACTACCAAGAACAAAGACAAGAAAATATGTAGTGATTTCCACAATTTGATCAAAAGTGCCGAATTGTTTACTATACCTTCAAAAAAAAGCTGCTTCGTTGCACACCAATTTCTCTCTCTTCACAGAGAAACAGCTGATTAACGATCTACATACTAGGATAAGTGTAAGTGAGCTGTGTGAGATTGTAATCAAATGTATACATTAAAATAGTTTGAGTATAACTAATATATACATAGCCTATAGGCCTATATACAGATCAGTCTCAGGTTGAAACTTGTAATTCTAGGAGTTATGTTGCACAACTTAATGTATGCCTTGAGGTTGTTATTGCATTTTAGAATATGTTTTCTTTAAAAACCAATGTAAGATGCCACTTAGTTCCACTTAATATTTAGTTTTTTTGAGAGATGATATTGTAAGCAATTTAAGCAATAAAAATTTGTTTTTTCAGAAAATTAAACCAAAGTATTGTACATTATTGCCCTTCAATAAAACAAAGTATTTCTTAGCCGATTACTCGATTAATCGATGGAATGATCGATAGAATACTCGAATACTAAAATAATCGATAGCTGCAGCCCTAATATATTTACATTATATTTAGTGGTTTACTCAACAACGTTTTACACCCATCTGCAACTGAACAACTATTTAGACAAAAGTGCATTTAGAAGTCCACACCGGAACTTAAAATATAGAACATTCTGCTGTACAGTTTGCACGTGATTTGCCAGGTACTTTCAATATGAGCAAAGTAATTATTTCTGAAAATGCAGAGGAAAGTCTGTTTCACAACATGTTCATAGGAATTTGGTCATGTTAATAGCACATTCTTTCTTCTAACAGAATAATCTAGCTAATATAATATCTAAAAGAGTAGCCAAAGAATTCCTCAACACAGACTTACAACAATACCTGACAGCTAACAAACAATTCACAGGACTTAAACACATATACTAATTGATGAAGTGAAATCAGCTGGACCTGACAATTGAGTGCAATGTATTGGACCAACAAGCACAGGTTATGGAGTCTAAAAAGCCTAGGAAACTGATCAGCTGAAACAAACCACACACGGGAGAAATCCCCAGCTCTAAACCAGCTCCCCTGCCCTGAAGTGGAAACCGTGACAGTTGTTTTAAATAGATGCATCTCTTGTTGGAAGTACTCTTTGCTTCCAACAAGAGCAAAGAGCAAAACAAAAAATGGATTTAAATACACATTGTGCTGACTACAAACTAACCATCCCTGTCTTAGATAGACTATAATAATGAATGCTGGAGAAGCTGCTGCTATATTGTAGCTCTGTCCTCAAAAAGCCTTTAAATAATCAATAATACTTAAAAAACACATGGTACCTACTGTAGTTTCCATGGTGATTCAGAGATTTCCCAGCTAGCAAACATGCATGGAACCTATGTTTATGGACAATTGTTAATTACAAGTTTTAATAGTCTGACTCAGGTCACTGAACGTAATCCAGGTTTAGTTGGGCTGACTAACTTTCCTTCAGTATAATTTTTATTAAAGGTATTTCTATTCCTGCCTCTCTAAATATCTTTGATTAAAACATGTCACGATTATTGCAACCTGAGTTTAGTCCCCTTGTCAAGTCAAGACAGCAGCGCAGCGTCTTGTACCGTAATGTTTGATGAGATGAGCGTACATAAATAGAGTAAAACAACGGATGAGACTTCTTATTAATGCAGATCTCTGCAGATCTCTGACAGCCCTTTTTCCTTATTTGTGTACTTTCTTCTTCAGCTCACACATTTTCAATGAGGTTTAGGTCAGGGGATTTCGGTGTCCAAGGCAAAAGCTTTGAATCCTTCTCCAGCTGGCAGATCCAATGACAACCCAGCTTTAGCCTGCTAGCAAAGGCAGACAGATACTGCTTTAAAATCTTTATCAAAAACTTGACAGAGCCGACATGTATCCTAACCAGGTTCCTAGGTCCGAAGATAAATAGCCACAGACCATTAAATATTCACCCCCATGCAGTACATTCCAGTGTGGATAATGTTGTTTTCTGTATGACCATCACTCTTTTAAGCCTCTGGTCTTTGTAGCATAAATCATTTTTTATGTCTCATCTGACTAAATAAACAATTCCAATCAGTGACTTTTAACAGACTGAGAAAAGTTTTTTCAGGCAAGATGTCCAAAGAGGTTCATGGAATGGAAGTAGGGTCCGTCTGTAGTTTCAGAGAGTTGTCAACCCCCCAGAGGAGTAATGCCTGACTTGTGAAACATCTGCATCACATTCTCACAATAAAAATGAAACAATGGTTGGGTCTCGTTGCTGCTCGGTCCCTGCTGGGTACGCGTCAGCTTGCAAAACAGACAGACATCAAACTCATCAGATCCAAGGAAGCATTATATTTTTATGCTTGGATCAAAAGACCCAAGGCTACTGAAAAAAAAAAACGTTCTGGAAGCCAGGCCTAATGACGACAATGGAACCCAATATTCATTGGGTCCAATAATTCACCAGTCCATCAATTAAATGTACAATATGTAGTTTTTGGCTGCTAGGGGTCTCTCAATCAAAACAATAGCAAAAGATGTACTTGGATGACGTGAGGAAGTAGCGTGGGATCATGGGTATTGTTATCGTCGTCAATGACAACCTTCCAATCAAGCGTCTCCGGCAGAAAAAATGTTCACTGACAAAGTAATGTATTGTTAAAAATATTATAACTTCATTCACGTTATGTTTGGCGGTTCCTTGGAACTTAGAGCAACTAGAGCAGTCAAAGGTTATATGACACCATTGACGAAAGACAAAATGAAACGCCCCGTGTCTTTAAATTGTTAAAAATTTCTTTGGGTTTGAAAATTGGTGGAAACATTTAGGAAAGTATATATAATATAGGTATAGTGATGTTTGCTTTTTTAATGCAAAGTACATCTTTTGTTATTGTTTTGGAAAACTACATATTGTACCTTTAAAGATGTGTGTAAATCTACATTACTTACTAACTGTGTAATTATCTTTCGGTTTCTCTCAAAAATGTGCACACTCCTCCTCCTGCTCTGTCCTCCTTACATGTACATTTCTTGTTTTAAAAAAGAGCAAATAGAAAATAGATTGTTATTTTGTTCAAATAAGTCTCTCACATTCCACTCTTGACTGCACTCACACATCCCTGAGCCTCATGGGTACAATGAGAGCTTTTATGGATATGGTCTTGTTAATGGGCGATACAACTCTCAGTCTGCTTGTGATTAACAATTCCAAAGCCTGGGATGGATCATGTGACTAGGAAAGGCTGGGTAAAATGTCTACCTGGACGCCCACCCACTGTCCAGTACATGTTTTCTCCTGGTTTAGTGTGACACTTATTCCTTCAAAAGTGCGCGTTAGGGCACATCAATTATGCACATGGGTCCACCAAATTGCATTTTTATGCATTCCAATATTTCCATTTTTAATACAGCAGATGGAAAGCTCTTTTATATCAGAAAATGCAAATGGATGTCAGTCTTTTCAGTGGCAAGAAATGTGATGAAGTGATTAGCTATGAATAGCTTTAGGAATGTGTTTCAAAGGAGAGGTGTGACTACGTGGACTGACGGAATGACACGCATCAGGTTTGATATGCAGTTTTAAATCTCTGTGGACTATTATTGTACATATAATTCATGCATGCAAGCTGTGGTGTCATTGCTATATCAATGTCATTGTAGATTAAGTCTATCTCTGATAATTCCTTCTTACACAAAATGGCTTCCAAGCATCGTCTATGTATGTATGTGCTGCCTGGTCATCAAAAATGTAACATCAAACATCTGAGGCAGTTGCATGGAGGGAAGTTATGGTGCAGTTTTTAATGGTGCAGTTTTTACTTTTTATTATCAACATGCTGAATATAATAGTTTAACTGTAGTAAGAAGAACTTTGACTAAATTGTTGTTAAATATGACAAGGAATTGATAATTGAGAGAATTATTGTGACAGAATTGTTCAGAGATTTTCAGGGGACCCTATAATAAAATGGTACATCTCATTGTCTGAATATGTCTTGCTAGCTGATATACTCATGTTTTAATCTGTATAGCATTAGAATGTATTGAGTCCCTCTGCAAATAGTCTATAAATTAACAATAGTGTTTCAACTGAAAATCTACTGACATTCAACCATAAAGGCCTACTGCTTATGAATTCACATTTTTAAATCATTTTCTTTTTTCTTTTATTTTATTTTATAAAGGACAAAAAACATTAATCAACATTTCTGTAAATTTGCCAGTGTTAGCCATCCAGCTAATTTTCAACTGCAGTCCTTTGGCCAGATGATTTTAGACCAGAGCACAGAAAACAACGAGCCATTAGGACAGGTTAATAC
Source organism: Umbra pygmaea (assembly GCA_016801145.1). Classification (NCBI taxonomy): domain Eukaryota; kingdom Metazoa; phylum Chordata; class Actinopteri; order Esociformes; family Umbridae; genus Umbra; species Umbra pygmaea. The sequence goes on along the minus strand of JACXGM010015146.1, from coordinate 17,068 downwards.
AGAAGCCAACAAGACACCATACAGACAGCTAGAGCGACAAAGCTCAGTAAGCCATGCAAAGCCACAGGAAGCCGCAATACTTTTGCACAGTTACACATCAACAGTATAGTTTTTAGCTAAAATACAATACTTGATAGTTTTAACCTATTAAAGTTGGATGTAAAGGAGGTCAATGAAACCAAAATATATCAGTAGTATGATATCACATCAGCTTATAAATCTGTTGTTTTTGGCCATATACCACACACTCACATGCATAATCGCTTAATCAAAAATGAGCAGTGTTGGGTAAAGTTACTTTTACAATTACTTTTCAGTTACTTGTTGAGTTCACAAGTTTTGGGAAGTCCCTAATTATGACAAAATGATCAGATAAATGTAGTTCAAATCTTACTGGTGACCATGATAGATATTTTCTTTACTCTTTCTATTTGTTTTTTAGGTCACTGATTCCATTTACCTGATCGTTTTATCTTAATTAGGGACTTCCCAAAACATGTGAACTCAACAAGTAACTGAAAAGTAATCGTAAAAGTAACTTTACCTAACACTGAAAACGAGTGGATATTTGAAAGCCTGATTGGTTGAAAGCTTGTATTTATAGGTTGCACCTACATCAGCTTTTCACATTGTTGCCATTGTCACGGTGCCCTTATTCATTTCAGTAGCTACCCTGTGAGTTTTAATTTCTTTCCCATGCCTTCTGTCATTTTGTTTTCCTGCTTTTGTTCAGTCACATTTCTGTTAGCTATTAATAAATAGTTGTTAATTTATCACCAGCTTCCTGCATTTAGCCAATTATGTTCTGTATTTAAGTTCTGGGTCATGATAGGTAGCTGTCGCTGAATGTGGATGTATTCCCTGTTGTTATTTCATGTGTGTTGTTTAGTATCCGTATTGTCTTTAACCCCACAAGGCAGTTTTGCTTTATTCAAAAGTATTTCATATTAAAACACTGTTTCCTTTTCACCTTTTCACCATAGCACAAGGGTGCCAAGACCCGTAGGGGCACAAAATGGTGAAAAACCAAACATAAAAAAATCTATGACTGTATTATGGTTGCCGGGCAACGAAAGAATTCAACCGCACCCCTCTCTTTTTTCTCGTAGGTCGAGCGCTCTAGTCAACAGCTCATTACTGTAGCAGGAGATGGGCAAGGTGTCAAAAGGCTGGCAAACCGAAGGAGTTAAATTAAGCACACACTCCCTTCCTCACGAGCCGCGTTTGTCTCTGTACCTGACCTGTGGTAGTTGGGGCACTGGGTTAACTGTTACAGTAGATACTCCGCAGGCAACATTGCACTTTAAGACCATGGCTAGTTCAAGTAATGGCAGTCACAAACGATGACAGATCAATGAATCTTTCAGAGGACACGACGAAAACAGAGGGTAAAAAAAATCTAAAAACAGGTACTGTTTGTAATCTTGACTGTTTTGCAGACTTTTCAAATATTAAAATGCTAATTACTACTGAGTTGTTGTTGTTTCACCACTTGTTTCACCTTCTCTTAAACGTATGCACATACTGTAAGTTGCTCTGGATAAGAGCATATGCTAAATGACTATAATAAAAAACTTTAGACTTGATAATAACCTAGCAATCAGTGGTGTTTTCTCAGCCAAAAACGTTGTGTTAAAAGTAACTAGATTAGAAGTAGTTGTATGCCAGCAGCATAGTGCCTATATTCCACTGCTGGGTCAGGCTTTGTCGGCTGGAATTGGTGTTGCAGGGCCAGTAGGGGGCACTCTTCCCTCTGGTCTAAAGATATCATTCCCAATGACCCAGGGCAGTGATGGGTACATCTGCCCTGCGTAGGGTGCTGTCTTTCAGATGGGACATTACCTGTGTGTGGTCACTACAGATCCCATGGCACTATTCAAAAGAGTAGAGGTGTTAATCCCGGTGTCCTGGACAAATCTCCAATCTGTCCCTCAAACCATCATGGTAACCTAATCATCTCCAGCTTTCAATTGGCTCATTCATGCCCTCTCATCCCATCATGAGAATATGTTCTCAGTCAACTTGCCTGGTAAAAGAAAAAAAAATACAGTATACATACAGTACAGTATATCTATATGTGTTGGAAAAGTTAAAGGTTTATTATGGCTGCCCCTGCTTGTGTTGATTGGCCTAAATCGTTTTGAATATATATATATGTTCATTTATTTTTCTGCATAAACTGTAATAAGAAAATGTAGAATTAGTGAACAGTTAACAATATTATTATATCAGCCGCGGTTGGTGGATCTTAATTGGGGAGGACGGGCTCGTATTACGCTCGGGACCGGAGTGAATGGAATGGTGCGCAATGGGACGGAATGTTTTTTTGTTTTGCACACTGGGTTTTGACCATTCACTCCGGTACGAGCGTAACACAAGCCCGTCCTCCCCGATTAAGATCCACCGACCGCGGCTGATATATAATAATATTGTTAACTGTTCACTAATTCTACATTTTCTTATTACAGTTTATGCAGAAAAAATAAATGAACCCAGAAAGACAAAATATGGTTGACATCTTTATATTTGATCTAAAAATTACTTTACAATAGATATCCTTAAATAACTTAACTTAATGTTCTAATCACTTGATTTCATGTTAATAATTTCATAGCAGAAAGGCACCTTGGGGTTTGTTAAATATTGCTAATCCAGGCACTCTGCAATTTGTGGTGGTTAAGAACAGCTCTTAGCCATGAAAACTTGGACATAACACCATGTGCCTTGATGCTTAAATACAATATAATGTCCAGTCTGATGATGACACTATCACAGAACGTTTTGTGGGGCAGAATGTTTTGGAATATGTTTTAACTCTCTGCCATAAAATTAAATCTCAACCAACTTCAACCATGTTTACCCCCATAAACCACCTTCCATACGGTAGGCCTCGTTCACTGTGGAAATAGCGATTGCCTGAGACCTGAGTTGTCATCAGTAGATACTCTAGGTCCACTCTAAATGCAGATTTTATGAGGTGCTGTATGTCAGCCTTGGTGCTTGGAGTTTATCCAGTATGAAATGCACTGCATCTACAATAATCAAATAAAAACATGACTGGCCCTCATTTCCACTTATCTCATAGACAAGTGAGGGGCCAGACCTCTTTATGGATTATCTTTAGTGTCCATGGACGTAGCATAGCAGAGGTTCCTTGTACTTCAGATGTTTACATTGGAAATGTGAGAGCATGATGATATCATGAATTGTTGGCAGGTTAGATTAGAACACTGCCAATGTAAATTTTTCAAGTATACTGACACTCACAGCAAACACTGAGTAGATTAAACAATGAACTATTTAATATAGCTTAATTCTTCATTGTGAAAACACTTGTCTGTTCCATAGATAGTATGGATAGATCAATTGCAGGTTTAATACAATGGGCACCTTACAATGCACTTGCCACCATTATTTAAAGTGAATCATAGATGTCAACTAATTGTCAACATTGGTTGGTTTCAAGGTAAAATGAAAAAATATGTTCCAGAGTTTGTTGTTGCGATCTAAGCTGCAGACACTTGACCAAAACCGGCACAAGTGACAATTAAAAATGATTCTGATATAATTACATTTCCGAGCAGACATAGACAACACAATATCTTGCAGAAGATTTATACATAGGGAATTTATTTTGCCTCCAGTCTGAGGAAAATGATTTCACACATTCTTGTGCCATAATCGCTTTAATACTGCAATATTGATCCAAGGACAGATTTGGCACAGACAAACTGAAAACGACAATAAAATGATCAATGTAAAATAGTTTCTTTTCAATGTAAAAAGTTTCATCTTATGTGTAGGTGTCTAGAGAAAAATACAGGAAGAAAATTTTAGTTGTAAAAAAGCTTTCCAATTTCAAAGTCAGAAAATATTATAGCTTTCAAAATTAAAAAAAAAATCTACATTAAAAAGCTTTTGTAGCCTATTACTGAGGTTTTACAAGAACATGCTTAAAGCAGAAGCTAAAGCAAAGCCTATTGCCCACAGAACAGTGAGAAAATAGAACCTCTTAAAATGTAAAACTAACATTGATAGTAGGCCATTAATTTGGTATATGTATAAGGACTATACATTTACATTTGAATAAATGCTTGAATATCTTCTTTAATAGGAGTGGCCATTTCATTTTTATCTGTTTTATTCAATTGTTTTAAATTTGTAACTTTTTACCACATTTTTCTACTCACCCAATTTGTTATGCCCAATTCCCCTTGACCTTGCCTTGTGTCATGGTTTCCCCTCCATGCCAAAACATGGAGTTTTCCATTCTCCAAGGGAACGCCTGTTTCTAGATTTTCTAGCCATTGTAATTCAATTACCCTCACAGAGGACTTGTTTTGTCTCCGTCCGACGATGTCGGAAGTGCATTCAGAAGTGCTGGGTACAGTTTTGTAGACGGGGTGCTAGCGGCAGCGCCTCATTGACAGAGGCTTCTGCGGACCAGCGTACGGGCTGAGCAGAGGCTACACAGTTTATACCAGTACAGGCTCCACGTCAGCAAGCCCATGCTTACATCCAGACTCCCCTAGTTCCTGTTAATGGTCTCCAGGTTCTAGTCCCAGATCCCTTGGTTACGCTGACCAAGGCTTTGGGCTGGTTCCTGTTCATGGTCTCCAGGTTCTAGTCCCAGATCACTTGGCTATGCTGACCCAGGCTTTGGGTCCACTGAAGCCCTTCTCATTGTCATACACACATGCCTTCTACCCATACATTTAAACTTGTGACACATTATCAGTTACCCTCCTACACCTTTAACTGGTGCGAGATGTTAAGCAGCGCTCAAATCACCATTTCATTCTATAAGTGAGATCTTGCGGTGTAAAGTATCTATCCTCTTTTGATTGTTGTGAATCAAAACAAAAACAGTAGCGTAATTCACTAAGCCTCTGACAAAGTAATTTGACAATTAATGAAGGTCAATACATTTGACACGTTCATCATAAAATTCATGAACACATTTTATTTAATAAAGGTAGCTCTCTCAGTATTTTAAGACTTAATGTAAATTGTACATCATGACATCATCAATGTGATGATGTTTCTTACTTTTTGCCTGGACCAGAAATAGTGTGACAGAACTGAATGGGATGTGCAGAATGTAAGCAGAATTCAATTGTGAAGGAAGATGGCTATTATTGGTGCACCGTCACATCTGATAGTAGTACGTTTTCTGGAAGTGTATGGGCCTGACGCTGTGAATCCAGCAGTCATTTCCTAATTGGTTACTGAAATTAATGGTTAACGTCAAGTTTTTGAAGATCACAGAAAGTGGCCTTTTTTCCTGTATTTCTGCTGACCAGGACAAAGTTGTGTTAGGCTTCAATTTGATGATTATGCAGTCTTGTGCTTTGAACTACAGAACAAAGCACCTGTTCAGGGAATCATTTCTGGAGTGCCCAGAGGAAGTTGGCGTAGATGAACAAAGAATGAATCCTGGAGTGGTCGAAGTGTGAAGGATGAATCGGTGGATCGATGGAAGGAAATAATAGTTTGTTGGTTTTTGTGTTTTCAATGTACACTCCCTCCTAAACGGGGTGTATAATCTTGTGTTAGGTTTTATACTCAGTTGTTTGAAGTATAAGCAGTGTTAACAAAGTTTCTCACTGTTGTAAAATAAGCAGGCTCCTAAAATCTCTGACAAACTGCACCATAATTAATTGGACAGTGACCATTGTTGTTATTTTGGTTCTGTACTCTAACACTTTGAGTTTGAAAGGATACAATGACAATGAGGTTGAAGTGCAGACTGTCAGCTTGAATTTGAGGTATATTCAAATATATTCGATGAACCTTTCAGAAATGACAGCACCTTTTGTACATGTCCCCCCATTTTCATCACCAAAAAACATTGGACAGTTTAAAATAATTTTGAATAAAGTAATACTTGTGAATATTTGGTTGCATCTACTTTGCATGCAATAACTGTTTGAATCGTGTTGGCTAGATTATCTTGTAATCTTGCTCTTTCAGATTAAGAAAGGCACACAACACAAACACACATCGATTTCATTGCAAAAAAGACACCACAAGTCACCAATGCAGATTAATTCATTGACTTCAAACACTGTACTTGTTAAATTATGATTTATTAAGTGCAGTCTTCTATACATTCTGTTTGTACGATTATTTATTTTTGTACTTGTTCCAGACAAGTGTACATTGATGTCAATCTCTGTATACATCAATAACCTCATCATCATTTTACTACACTTTTCTCATCTTCAGACATACCTGCAAATAATCCCCTGTTTAGTACATGTACTGGTGTATAACACCTGGACTCTATCCCCTCCTTAATATGTGTATATAACATCTGGACTCCATCCCCTCATTTAAACTTAGCTCCCTCTGTTATTACACATCTGGGCCCAATTCTCTCTTTAGTATGTGTACATAACACTCTGTTTCCCCTTATTTTTGAACGTCAGGTCATTTCCAGGGTGGCAGTTACGTTGTCATTATACTGTACGCGCTATTGCAGATGTTGCTTTGCTAGAATCACTGACTCTGCACTTGCTTTCTGCCTCAATCAACTCAGCAAAATTGTGACGTCAGTAAGTAAAAAAGGGGAAAATCATATATTAATAACAACACAGTATAAAATAAAGAAAATAAAAAACATGTATAGTGTATAGGATTGTATGATGCTTGACGGCGATAAACGAGGAGGAGTGAAATTCTTCTATCTGGCATTTGCTATCCATCTGCATTTTAGGATGTGTGATTGAATGTAGGCTACCCAAATTAATGTGTGGGTAAATAATAATTTAAACAATATAATTCCGCTATTATTCCAGATCCAAATTGATTTTGACTGACCAAATGTGTTGGAAAGCAGCAGGATCACCTGACCCTCTGTGTGTGACCCAACTTTGAAAAGAAGTTGAGGATTTCATTATTTAATCATGTGGAACTACAGTCAGTGGTTGTTGGAAAACAACAGATGGCATTTATTGTACAAGAACAGACTGTGTGCATGATAAGGTTTCAGAACAAGCTGCAATCTATTTAATGGTTGAACTTCACATTTTGTGATGTCCTAGGTGTATATAGACACTAAGCACTGGAGATGAAATTCTGCATTGATGACAAAGTTTCTTGCACAGAATGTTTGTCCGACATTAATTGTGATGATTGGTTGAAAAATTTTGAATGTTTTTGTTTTTCTTTTCTGTTTAATGTTTTTCATCTCGTTTTAGTTATATCCAGTTTCTATCTAAAGATCTAAAGTCTTAGCAGGCATTTGACAGTGAATGCAGGGCTGGTACCATCAACAAAATAAAATCACTGTGAATATAGTGTAGATTTACACTGATTAAACACAACTTCATTGTACGTTTATTGTAAATTTTTCGACATCGGCTGTGCAAGGACTCATATTTTTGTCCCATCTTCCTGTGCTCTCATACCGCGTGCATGGCCAATGGTAATCTGTATGACTATTAACTAGATACACTGAAGCTAGTTAATTCTTGTAAAAATTCAAGGAAATTTTATCCAACTGTTAAGATAAATAGTAATCGACTGAACTGATCCTTACAGAAGCCTATGGAAGCAGTCACGGGAGACGTTTTTGATGTATTTTGCAATACAACAAGAAATGTCTCATTATTAATTATTAAACTGGTCCGAATAATTTTATTACCTAACTGCGATTTCCTTGGTTTGAAGTTGACGTCGGTCCATCAATAGTCAATCAGAAATCAAATCATCTTGTGCCACTTTTGCCAGGTTGTGTGAATGTACGTTTGCTGTCAGGGCAAGCTTTATTCTTATAAGAACATTCATCATTATTAATTCAGCAACTTTCTAAAATATTTAGTAAAAATAAAAGGCATCACACTATGTCTAAAATGTGCGTGAATCCAAAGAAAGTATGGTAGAGATGTGTACTTCAGTGAAGGAATGCTGTTTAGGGGCTGCGTGGCGTGACAGTGACCACGGGGATTCGCGTTTGTGACTACGTGCTCAATCTGGAATACTCAATTTCTTGCTCAGGCTTCCTCCGGCGTCCAGGATGCCACAGGGACTTACTGAAGGTCGAAGCGGGAAGTCAGGCCAATTGGATTACCAGCCCCCCAATGCTGGCCCATTCCCTGAAACTCCTGGGCTAATCCTGGAGTCAGATTTGAACCATCAACAGTATTATCAACTTGAACAAAAAGGGCAACGCTTCATTATAGCAACAAACTCAGTAAATGCTGTAAAGTGTTCAACATGCATAGCAGGGTCCTTTGAATCCATCCAATATCCATTCAATCTGTTCAGCATCTGAGTTCATACTGTAGACTGTGTTTCTCTGACATTAGAGACACTTATTCCAATCCATCTGTGTATCAACCTCCATAAAAGCACTGGTTAATTCAGTGGCTGAAAATAGCCTGAAAGCCTCCATTGTGATGTGCAGTCCATCAGTACTCAACTGAAAAGAAAAACATTAGCTGAAAGGATGCCCCATTCATGGCAATCCATAATTATAATAACAGAGGCTCAAAACAAAGGTTCAAAATGTTGATAACAGAGGCTAACTAGATGTATGTATAAGTGCTTATGACAGCAAAGTAAACTAAATTGGTCACGCAAATAAACAATTCAACTGGTTTATGAGCAATATTTTATATATAAATGTATTGTAATATTTAAAAAAAGACATGAATGGGACATTTTCAACATTATATTAATATGAGTTTTTATTTACTTGTACACTATTGGCATTGTTTACTATTAATGATATTGCCCAGGATAAGACACTAAAGAGAATAATTTGTTGCCAACATTGGGATAATGGCATATTGGATAAGTACCGGTCTGTATCTTTCTTTGTGTAGAGATTACATTTCCAATTTTCAAAATTACTTAGTTATCATTGGTTCATACATTAGACTACAATACATTTTAGCCTCCATTAGGCACAGAAAACTGCACATACAGGCGTAGTAAAAAAAATAAAATGCTGTTGCATCACCTAGTTGGTCCAATTCTCAACGAAACTTCACGTTTCCTTGCGGTTGATTGATGCAATCACAGAACATTCCAGACACTCCATACATTCCATAATAATTAAAATTATATTATAATGTTCACGGTTAAGGTTAAGGTTGAGTTTAGGCATGATTTGGCTAAGGTTAAGTTTAGGATTAACGTTAGGGTTAATGTTGCAAAAAACAGACAATCCCCTATGTAGAGAAACATATGCATTGTGCCAAAATGGAGAAAGAAAAAACATTTCCATCTGGATGTGAACTCGCGAACATGGGTGAGAGTCACAAAGTTATGTGCCCATCCAGATCCCGACCCCTGCCATAGCAAACATTTATGCCATTTAACACTGACTACAGTCATGATCAGTGACAGTGCTTCAAAGGATTTTACAATTTAGTTCCCATCAAACACAATTCATGAGATTTAGGGCTGTAAAAATGTCATCAGAAAAATCACAAGATAAATAAATGATGTCGGGAGAATGACAGGGCCACATCATAACAAATCTACCGTCCTTTAGCTCAACATGTGAAGGCTTTAAGTTAGTGACAGAAACGTATTCATGAGATGATTTACTCAGATACATTTAATGTGAGGGTCATTGAGTGACTGCTTGATAATTGTCTCGTTCATTAATCCAGTCACCCTGACACGGACAAAAATGACAACCCCCTAAAGAAAAATATTTGTTAAAAAGCTTCTGATTCATTAATCACGGCATGAGTGTACACATTGGTATCCCACGGTAACCATGACAACGTCTTCAGAGTCAACATTTACGGTGAGACGCAAAAATGAAAAGGAAGTGCAAATTAAATAAACAAGCATTTAATCAAAACATTCAAAGCTGATGAGATTTATCAGAAAAGTGCAAACAAGTATGAGGGCTTTCAATTGCAAGACTCTTCTATCAACTATTATTACTTTATCCTCCAATAAGGAGCGCCACAGCAACCGACCGTGTTGTCTTGGAGACAGCAGCGCTTCTAAAAATAACCATACCTTTTCGGGTAATAGCGTTCATCAGACAGAGACATGCTTTTGTTTCTTCGCAGAGTGACTGACAGCCCGACACCCCTTAAGTGGTGAACGGTTTGTCTAATTCACTTTGGCTAATAGTGTCTAATATGAAAATCAATTGAAATTGACAGAAAGTTGGCTTAAAAACACGGTTGGCTCTTTGAACGTAACGCGCTACAATCTACATACACACATGCGCAGACACATGCACAACCACACACGTGTGTGATTGACTGTACCGTCAGCTCAGAATCAATGCCTAGCATGTTATGTAAATGACTGCCAATAGGGGATCAGTCAAGTTGGGCTGAATTCAATTAGGATAAGTAGGTTATTATCCTTTAACTGCAGTACTAGGTGCAGTAATTAAGTAAAGCACATCTACTTCAGGTTATTCTCTTTAAATTATGCTCATGACGTTGAGCCCCCAGCCCCTCTTCCTGTCATTTTAACACTTCCTGCGTTTCCTCTTTGGTGTAACTGACAACCCTGTTATGACTTCATTGCATCCATAGATGTGGGTCTCTCGCATTCTCTCTTGATCAATATCTCTACTTTCTCCAACCATTATTTTTTATTTTTCTCCCTCTTCCTCATCCCTTCTCCCTGCTCTGTTGTTCCACCTCTCTAAGGGGAGTGCCGGCCATGCGGCCCGGGTTCTGGCTGGGGAAGATACAGGAAATTGATGGATGAGGCGGTTGCAGTGGGCCATTTCCCAAATCACATCCTGAAGATCTTAAAACAAGGGGAGGGTGAAAATAAGATGGGTCCACAGCGAGTATCAATCCTGCCGCACCCGCCTGTGACGGATGTCCCAAAACACTACCCCTAATTACCTCGCTTGTTAACAGGAGAAAGGAACATGAGGGACTCCCTCGTTTTCAAACAGGGTTGGTCCCCACCAGGATAGTAAAAGATGTATAGATAAACAGACACACCAGAAAACAAACACTTCACTTCTCAGCCTTGCTCGTGGATATGAGCTTGTTTTACTCATGAAGCGACATGTCAAAAAGCAGCATAGCTCACGAAACATTGGCTGTGGGTCAACCTTCCTCAGGCCGATGTAATGGAGTGTCGAGCAGCAACTCTGGGCTCACTGATTGATGCCTGCGTTGATGAATGCCAGGGCACACCCGCCAGGTTAGCGGAGGCCTGACAGCTTTATTGATAAAGGAAAATGCATGACTATGTGAAAGGCATCAATCTCTCATTTCCTCTCTTTTCTGCCCCCTTTTCTTCATGCTCTCTGAGTTAACCCAATCTGGCAGCACAGAGGCTGGGAACACAAAGCCACAACATTGCAGTACTTCCGGGAACAATTCCAAGGCAGACTTGATGGACCAGGCAAAGGTATGGGGCTTTAAAATTCAATTAAGATGATAGGAAATCCTGGATTTAAGACATTGGCCCTCATTCATGAAACGATCAAATTTGAACTTGAAATGATCATACGATCATTTTTTACAGACAGAAATTGTATTCATCAATATTATCTTTGTTGTGTCTTTACGATCAAACCCACATCAGGTCGTAGATCGAGTAAACCAACGCAAAAACTATGATTGTTTAGGTCTAACGCTTGATTCGCCATGAGGCCATCATTATCATGAACAACCATCATAACAGCCTGTTACAATAACTACAATTACAGTATAATATGTTGACAAGGAATATAGCACGTACAGATGTATAGGCCTTTCATAATGTATCATCACCATATTAATTAGTAGGCCTATTACTATCCCTTTCACTTTATGCTGTGGTTGTCTCTCATTTCTGTAGTTTTCTTTCTAGGCTATGTAATGCCTGATGCGCTAGACCAGTGAACTTGCTTTGACTTGCTTTTCCTAAGTCAATCATGCCTAGAATATCCACATACTTGGAGAGCATAAATAATAATCCTTTTGAGGGCAGAAATCATTGCACGTTCTTTAGGTTATTACAAAATCAACGAGTGTACAGAATGTTTCTCTTCTTTTTTTCGTTTAATTCATCAATTTCTTGTTTCCTTCAAGGTTTGCCTGGTTTCCTTCCGAGTTTCATTTATTTGACTCAAAGATGTGTTCATGCCAGTCATGTTCTGACATATCTGGTCTCCTTTTTTCAAGATTCGTTAGTCAGAATGGTGCGGGACCTACGAGGATCAGGAGGAAGGTGGACAGATGCGCTCGGACCGGGATCGCACGTGTCACTCCTCGCCAACGTGCGTTCCATTTTGGGCGCTCTGTACTAGCTTGACGGGAAGTTGGAATTTGGTTAACCTAAAAATGTTTAATAAAAAATAAAAAGTTTATCTAATGAAGCCATTTTGTTGTCTGCGTCATGAGAACTTCCAATTCAATTGGAAATGTATTTACTTTTTGCTCTAGTTCGTTTTGCTTCAGGATTTATCTTTGATGACTTCAGGTGAGACACTGGTGAATCACTTTTTCAATGATCGTAAGTCTTTTCACGTGCTTGAATCTTTTCTGAGAAGGTTTCATAAATGAGAGCCATTGTCTATATCTGAAACTGACATGCTTTAATTTTCTTTAACAACAACTTTGTACAAGAGTGCCTTGGATCTACTACAATGGTCTGCTCATGTAAAATCTGGTGTGACAAGACCTTTAAAACCAGTAGTGATTTTAAACAGTTTTTAGATTAACTAAATTTCATCTCAGCCTCCCGTAAAAATTGTAATAATTCTAAATCAAATAATATTATTGTAAACTTTATTTGAAGGGGTGTTCATAAGAGTGACATGACACTGTCATTACACTGTCATGACTATGACATGACACATGAAAGAATCTTTATGAGTGTTTATGAATCTTGTCATTAGGTGTCATTCGGTTAATTAAGTCATTTTTTATGCACGGTTCACATTGTTTATGTTGTCTTTGTCATGACAACTTGACAGTTATTAAGACAACATAACCTGTTGTCAAGACAACTTGACATTAACTGAGACAATATAACCTCTTAGTGTCTTTGTCATTACAATTTATTGCACCGTTGGTTTGCTGCTAAAGTTAATCAGGGCCGGTTCTGGTTATTCCCTGGGTAGAAGACCAGTGCTGCTGGAAGTGGTGTTGGAGGGTCAGTAGGGGGCCCTCTTCCCTCTGGTCTAAATATCATTGCCAGTGCCCCAGGGCAGTGATGGGGACATCTGCACTGCATAGGGTGCCGTCTTTTGGATGAGATGTTAAACGGGTGTCCTGACTCTCTGTGGAGATCTCATGGCACTATTCATAAGTGTGGGGGTGTTTACCCTGGTGTCCTGGACAAATTTCTAACATGACCCTTATACCATCCTAATCATCCCTATATCTCCATTGGCTCATTAATTCCCCTCCCCCTTCTCCCCAGGCCGTTGCTGCAAATGAGAAAGTGTTCTCAGTCAACTTGCCTGGTTAAGGTAAACTAAACTAACTTTACAATAACTGAGAGAACATAACCTGTCAATGACTTTGTTTTGACAGCTTGGCATCAACCAAGACAATATAACCTGGCATGCATGTGTCACAGCAGGCCTTATTATTAAACTGAATAAACTATTTTGCTTTGTGTTAGCATTAATTACAACTGTCATATGTGGTTGGTTTCGACATTAGCTGTCATGACACCATTATAACATTATACTATTTTCCATGACCTCAACTACAATGGTGAAATGTGGATGTGTTATAAAGATGTCATAAAGTGCTATTACACTGTAAACTGCTTTCATAACTGTGTCATGAATATTTTCCTTGATGTCAAGTACAGTGGTATAATTTGGACTTGTCATAAAGATATCATTAAGTTTTATAACACAGCCAAATGCATTATTAACTGTGTCATGAAAATTATCCTTGACCTCAAGTAGAGTGGTACAATTTGGACTTGTCATAAACATGTAATTAAGTGTTTTAACACTGTGAAATGCATTTATAACTATTTCATGAATATTTTCCATTGCACAAAAATCTGTGCCAGTTCTGGCCTTAACACGAACCATGCCTGTGGTCTTCCATGTCCTCACTATGTTCCTCACAGTGGACACTGACAGCTTAAATCTCTGCAATAGCTTTTTGTAACCTTCCCCTAAACCATAATGTTGAACAATCTTTGTTTTCAGGTAATTTGAGAGTTGTTTTGAGGCCCCCATGTTGCCACTTTTCAGAGGAGAGTCAAAGAAAACAACAACTTGCAATTGGCCACCCTAAATACCTTTTCTCATGATTGGATGCACCTGTCTATGAAGTTCGAGGCGTAATGAGCTCACCAAGTCAATTGTACCAAAAGATCAAAGAGAAATTCCACATTTGCATACGACTCTATATATAATTAATCTACAACCATTTCAGAATAGCCTTAACAAAATTAACAATGTCAAACAAAAATTAACTAGCTAGCATATTGGAAGACGTACTTTCTTGTGTTTTCTTTCGAAGTGAGCTTGTGCACAATCAGTGACCAGGCGTGCAAAGATGTGCACTGCAATGCACACACTGCCTGCACTCTAATTGCATGTTTTTGTCTTAAATTGAGTGTTTTTAGATAAGAAATATAAAACACAATATGTATGCCAGCAATGATTTATCAACAAAATATGACTTGTGTTGTTGTAACAAATATATATATTTTTTTAAGAAATATCCTATTGAGGAAATGTACTGATTTACCCATGAATGCAGTATGACTGCAGCTGAGTTAACTGCTGTTAAATTGCTGAGTTAAAGGGAAACTTCACCCTACAGCTATCTGGAGGTGCTAGTAGCTTCTCCCAGACATTTGTAGAACAGTGAGATATGTTTCACCCATGCCTGGCAAGTGTAAGAGCAAGATTTGAAATTTCGCAGGGAATTTTCATACTCTGACGTCACCATGTGTTTCGAATGGACTTTGGAGATAGGAAAAATGAATATAAGCATGTATTCTGTTGCGAAAATAAGCATCCCTGTTTTACTGATCTGGCTTTTAAACCTACTCCTTAAAGCCCCGGTTGTCTTTGATTTTTTTTAAGGTATAGCTTGTCTTTCTGTGACGTTTCTATCAGCCGTTTTAATGCTAAACAGACGAGGTGGTATGATTTTTTCAGTATGTATAGAACTACAATGCTGGCTTCCTTGTTCCAAGCCCCGCTCACCCGGCATGTTCTCTGGATTCTGTGAAACAGATTGTAACCAATGTCGCTGGTAACACAATTGCTACTAACCTAGGATTTGCAGATCTGGAATTTTACAACTTGCTTTTACATTCTGAGTGACATCAAACCATACATGTTTGCGCCCGAGTACACTGAAGAACATTTACAACAAATGGAGTTTGATATTCAGCTTCAACAAGGCAGCATGTTAACGTGGTTAAAACGCGGTTAAATTCTAATTGCCTAAGTGCTTCTGTGGGAATATGTCCATCCATGACTACTGAAGAAAAAAGCATTTGCTACAATGAATGTGATCGTGGACAAGCTTTACTTGTAAGGATTAAACCAAAAATTACTGACAACCGCATATGCGTCACTGAATCACTGAAGTTTTCCAGCACACATGGACAAAGACATAGCAAGAGGACAATTAACAGATAAGTAGGTTTATTAAACCTATTTTCTGTACCTTGATAATGGAGCACACATCGTGTCTGTGGTAATGTTATTGTACTGTATGTGTAGTGTGCCAGCTGTATTTAGTACCTAGCTGAGTGGGTAAATTACTATACCTTCCTATATATAGGCTAAACTTTCTAGATAAAGAAAAATGGATGGGATCGCATCGCTTTTCAGCCGCTTTTGGGCTGTAGTGCCGGTTAATTTGGCACGTAGATCACTTTCATAATCTTCCGACCTAAAATGCCGACTGCAGACCCTAACTTTTTATAGCCTATTGTAGTGTGAAAGATTACACTGGGAGTTGTGGTAGCTCAAGTTTAGACGGATACAGAAGCACCCCAGTGGATGCGAAAGGAATTGAAATATACTATCGGCTTTTCTCTGATATATTGAAAAAGAACAGACATAAATCATATATGATAACGTTTGTAAATGGTATACTATGAAACTGATTTATTGTGGAACAATCCTTTAAACTTCAGGGGTTTGTTGTTGGTAAGATGGTAAAAAACTAAACCATACCAGCTGGTAAAAGTGAAAAAACAATCTGAAAAAAACAATCCTAAAATAGACCTCATTTATGTTTTTTTTACATAAGGGATATGTAAAAACAAATCTAAAGTAATTAAGATTTTATGAATGGGTAACTAGTAAGGGATTTTCCAGAATGTTAAATTAAGAAATGATTAATGGAGAATGTCAATGTTCCCTTAAAATGTCTTTAAATTGAATATTAAGGGGTCCCACCAAAGACGAAATTAAGGCATTTTCAATGGTCCAAATATGACCTGTCAAATTACTGGACCAATTTGTCATAATTTTTTTGCTCTAACATTAGAGTTTGTGAACTTGTCTGTTAGTGGCATTTACATTGTAGTTATTTAGCTGACGCTCTTATCCAGAGTTACTTACAGTAAGTATAGGGACATTCCCCCAGAGCAATAAGGGTAAAGTGCCTTGCCCAAGGACACAACAACATTTGTCGATTGCAGGCTGACTCCCTAACCACTGAGCCATCTGTGGCAGAGGACAAACAAGTACAGTGTCGCCATGCACCTTCATATTGGTAGTCCGCCAGTAAAACCAAAGAAGTACTGTAGATAATTTCATGCTGCAGATTAAGAACACAAGTTGAATCATAAGCAAATAAAATTTTGCTGAGTGCAAAAAAAGAGAGAGAGAAGGGCACTGCTTAGGGGTCGAGTGAAACAGGATTACACAAGTTCCAGGTGAGAGAGTAAGGTCAATGTGATGTTACCTGACTGAAATGCCCGCAGCAACCCAATATTCTATTATAATCATGTTACACATTGATATGGATCAGTTCATACCTCTTATTGGTTTATACTCTATTTGGTTATGTTTGACTTTTGATTGACAGCATAAAGAGGAAGAGAAGCAGATAGAGCTGACAGAGAGAGAGAGAGAGAGAGAGAGAGAGAGAGAGAGAGAGAGAGAGAGAGAGAGAGAGAGAGAGAGAGAGAG
>JACXGM010015145.1:0-13873 GCA_016801145.1 Umbra pygmaea | reverse complement strand
AGTCTCTCTGTATGTCTCTTTGTCTGTCAGTCTCTCTGTATGTCTCTTTGTCTGTCAGTCTCTCTGTATGTCTCTGTCTGTCAGTCTTTCTGTATGTCTCTTTGTCTGTCAGTCTCTCTGTATGTCTCTCTGTCTGTCAGTCTCTCTCACTCTTTGTTTATTATTAATTTTTAATTAATATTTTTGCTCTCAGCAAACGTGTGTTGCGTCTCCTTTGCCGGACTAAGTTCTGGAACTCGCAGTGTGTCGTATGCATTAATGTTTTTTGGAACTTGTGAATTGCTTTGCTGTGAAGTAAAACATACAGACATAGGTCAAACATAAAAGTATTTAGTGTGTATTTTGTGAGGTGTATTTTAATAATAATGATATTCTGACCCTGGTCAATAAAAATAGGTTGTATTTGACTGAGAATTTCATGATACACAGCCGAAAGTTTGTGAACTCTTTAGAATTTTATATATTTCTGCATAAATGTGACTTAACACATCTTAAAATTTTCCCACAATTCCTAAAAGTACACTGCTAAAAATAATTAAGGGATCATTCAAGTCACACATCCGATCTCGATGACCAAAACATATTAATGATAAAAATCATTACTGTACATAATGTCATTCGTTGAGAACAAAATGACGTAACAAACGTCCCGGAAACCAAAATCACCAACTAATTGAGGGCTGGATTCAAACTCGCGTCGAAAATCTAAGTAAACAATTGTTCCAACTTGTGTGAATTTTATCACAGCAACAAATAATGTGACTCAGTAGTGTGTATGGCCCCCACATGCACTCTTGACAACATCTGGACATGCTGCTGATGAGACGGCAGATGGTGTCTTGGGGCATCTCCTCTCAGACCTGGATCAGTGTATCAGTGAGCTTCTGGACAGTCTGTGGCACTACTTCGTGGCATCAAATGCACCAATACAAAAGGTCCCAGAGGTTGTCAATTGGATTCAGTTCTGTGGAACATGAAGGCTGGTCAATGGCATCAATGCCTTTATCATCCAGGAACTTCCTTCACACTCTGGCCTCATGAGGCTGGAAATTGTCCTGCACCAGGAGGAACCCAGGGCCCACTGCCCCAACGTAAGGTCTGACGATGGGTCTGAGGATTTCGACCCGGTATTTAAAAGCAGTCAGGTTACCATTGGCTAGCAAATGGTGGTCTGTGCGACCCTCCAAGGATTGTGCCTCACAAAACAACACTGACCACCCGCCAAACTGGTCATGCTGCAGGGATTTGATTTCTCTGGATTTCTCTCAGATTTTCTGACCTGACAATGTGACCCACGTAAATCATGCAGACCCCTTAAAAAGTGGGGGGGAGCTGCCCGAGTGAAATAGAGAGGATTTAAGGATATCTACAGGCTGAAGTTTGTGAAGATTTTCTTTCCTTTCCAAGTATCCACAAGGATGTTTGTTTGCGTTCAGCTCAAGCTCAATATGCCTAAATACACACCTGCGCATTGCATACGCAATCTCCAAAGTAGTAATCTCCAGCTTTTTTGTCCATTTGTCCAATCACATGCCTGATGCTGGATGATTTTGCAGGCAGTATAGCGTTCACCACGGTTTCATCTGTTAGAACGGACCTACCAATTCTGGTGTTTTCTGGCAAATGCCAATTGAGCTGCACAGTGCTGGGCTGTGAGAACAGGTCCCACTAGAGAATGTCGGGCCCTCAAGCCACCCTCATGGAGTCTGTTTCTAACAGTTTGCTCAGAAACATGCACACCAGTAGCCCGCTGGAAGTCATTTTTGTAGGGCTCTGGCAGTTCTCCTCCCGTTCCTGTTGATGCCCTGTCCAGGTCTCCTTGTGTAATGGTCCATCTCCTGGTATCTCTTCCATGCTCGAGACTGTACTGGGAGACACAGCAAACCTTCTTGCGACGGCACGTATGGATGTGAAATCCTGGAGGAGTTGGACTACTGCTGTGTTTAATTATCCTTCCGATTCTGAGCTACGAGTCGGAGTTTGAAGTGTTGCCTAGCAATGCGCACCACACGCCCCCTTTTACTCGGACGTCCGACTTTCCCACTCGGAGAACTCAGAGGAGACCGAGCAGAAATTCAGAGCAGGAATACAAGATGGCTGCGCCCTGTGACTTGTAAACGTGAATTGTTTTCATTGTTTATGGACCGCTTTGGTTGTTTAAATGACAATTTAAATCACTCGTATTACTGCAATATGTTACTGCATTCGTATCACTGCCTGTGGGTATGGGAATCGGTCTTGTGAGTAAAATATTGAATGAAGACTTGTTTCAAACCGGTATTGCTAAACGTGGCTAGCGTTGTAACATAAGAAAAACATGAAATAAATTAACATTTTAGAAGTTCAAATGGCTGCATTTTCATAAGGTGGGGTAATATTCATAATCATAATTAAAAAATGTAATGTAGAGCTTTTGGAGCGCCTGGTACTTGGTCAGTGTTACCGCAACAACAGCTTTTTCGGGTGGCATCTGTTTTTCTCCAACTCGGGACAAGCAAAAAATAATAGAACGCTTCAAGTGTGGAAGTGACGTCATATCCGAGGTCTGAGTCAGATCTTTGAGAATAAACGAACGCAGCATACCTGTGCAACCTAAATGGGCTGCAGGTACCGCCTCATTCTACTAGTAGTGTCAAGGACACTAGCAAAATTAAGGAAGAATCAGTCAGGAAGGATAAGGAGAGAGCAATTGTATGTGGCCACCACCTGCAAAAACCTTTCCTTTTTGGGGGTTGTCTTATTGTTGCTTTTCCAGTGCACCTTTTGACACTTTTATTTGCACCAAAACAGGTGACATTGATTCACAATCGCTTATACTTATAACCCAACTGGTCTTGTCCAAATCCCCATTTTATCTATCTATTTCTTTATTTGTATTTTTATCAGGGGCACTTCCCTGGTTCATCAAGCCACAGGTCGCCAAGCCAGTTGATTCTTTTCACACTCCTCATCAACACAAAATTGTTTAGACAGCTCACGCGTGGGATGATTACACTCACAAACTATACTTTAGAGATTGAATTTATAGATGCCCAACCTGCAAAAAAGGAATCACTGGAGAGTGACTTGGATTTTAGAGTGGTCTTTTATTGTGCCCAGCCTAAGGCACACCTGTGCAATAATCATGCTGTTTAATAAGCGTCTTGATATGCCACACCTGTGAGGTGTATGGATTACCTCGACAAATGATAAGTGCTTATTAACACAAATTTTGACAGATTTGTGAACACTTTTTGAGAGAAATAGGCCTTTTGTGTACATAGAAAAAGTCTTAGATCTTTGAGTTTAGCTCAAGATAAATGGGGCAAAAACAAAAATGTTCAATGCTCGAGTTCATGTGTACAGACCCTGGTGATACTTCGAGCAAAGTTTCATGTTGTGTAGAGCCTTCTTAGTGTTTTAAAAATAGCGATTTTGATGCTATCATAGTAGTGCCTCTATCACTCTCATTCAAAAAGAAATTTGACCGAAACCAAAAATACGGAAAATCTTAAAAGTGGTGTTTCCGTCCTAATTATGCTTTTAAACGAAAGTTTGACTCAGGTACATTAACATAAAGACTAGGTTACATTTTGGCCAGAGTTACACTTAATCATACACTGTTCGTTACTGATTTGATAAACTACTGTAGTAATGGGTACATCATAAACAGAACATCTATTACTGATTGTAATAATTTTATTTCAACAGGAATTGTGGCCAGATCAACTTTGATAACTATCGTGAATTTTAGTCGTTGCTTTTGTGTAGGTAAAGATTATTTTATATGTTTTTACAATATCAACAAATAGGTTAAAAACATCACCAGACCTTTTTCCCATGACTTACAGTAAAAGAGATCGCTTAGTGAACTACAGTACATCTCTCGTCTTAAACAAAATACATCAGTGGATGGTAGGCAATGGGCGGCACGTGCAATTCTAATACTAACATGTTTTAATAACTTTTTATTAAAACAGTAATAAATTTGTTGTAGCCTACACACAATTTGATTGAATATATATGTCAGTGTCTCGTGTGACAATTACATTCACTAGAGTCTGTTTTATCCAACAAGAGACTAATTTTAACAACACAAGTACATGAACCGACTACTTATGCAATGTAATTATTGTAATGAATTACGAGTGATATTATTTTGAAAAGGAAAATCGGAGTTCGTGTTGCTGGTATAATTAGTCGCGTTCCGACCAAGTAGGTACAGGAACAGGCAACTTCTAAATAGTTTTACTAACTACTCTCCCCCAAAACCGGTTTTGCTATTTGCATTCGCACTGGCCAAGTGGCCATAGAAACTGGTAGAAGGGGTAAGGGAGTGACAGAAAACACATAGCGTTGTAACTAGACACATACAACAACATTTCACTGTTGAATGAGTATGGGTAAACCTGGGTTAATGATTGGAGATAAGTGTGTAAATCATCTTATGTATGCGGAGGATCTGGTGCTGGGATCCAACAGCTGCTTACTGTTTGTTCCGATTACGGGGCTGAAAACGAAATTCAATACAATTTAAAAAAGAGTGTTGTGTTGATATGTTCTCATAACTTAGTTTGAATGGAGGCATTTAAAGACTAAGCTGGAGTACTTAACAGAGAAACAGAGAAGACGAAGACTCCAGTGTTAAATGATGGAAGTAGAAGTGCAGAACGCAACAAGCAATTCCCTCTGCCTTCAAAAGAAGCAAAATAATATTTGACCATTTGCGCTACAAGTATTCCCTCAGAACGTGTGTTCAGTGCTGCAGGTAACGTTGTTACGTCTTTCAGGGCCTCCCTTAAACCTGACAAATGCTGTTTTTTTTCTAGCAAAAAATATGAAAGCTGGGATATAAAACCATAGCCTAATCTGTATTTCATTTTACATTTATTTATTTATTTATTTATAAACGTGTTCCTTACTATGTTCAATTGCCTTCAATACCGTGCTACCGCAGGATTTTCTTGCTTTTCAACCGCCCCAGCCCTATGCACAAGTAAACATATTGTTACTACTGTGATTCCTTTTCAACAAGTTTCGTTATGCTTCTGGCTACAGAGTAAATCTGTTCATAAAAACAATTTGGTAGCAATTTAAAGACAATGACTGCCTGATGATCGCCCACTGAGGAAGGTGGAGAAGTGGGCGTTTTGCTATCAAACCGTATGTTTGTGATTCCCCCCATGTAGACGAGAACATAGGAGAGACAAATAGCGTTGTGACGTTACTCTGGACTCCCTAGGAATGGCCTGAACAACAAGTCGCTTACCTGACGTATATTGTTGCCTCCCATTGCTTAGCATCCGATTCCACTGACGTATATTGTTTGAGACGGAAGATGTACTGTAATTCACTAAGCGGACAATTTCTGGTGACGTTTTAAAGGGAGTCTATGTAGTTATCAGAGTCTGACTGTACTGTATGTTCGTGATTCCCCCCATGAAATCAGTGGAATGCAAATACTATATTTTAGCAAATATACCGCGCGCGATATGCACATTTCTACAAACGGCGCAGCCCCCCGTGCTCTATATTCGGAGGCACGCTACATAGAAAGATTTTTACACACGATAACTACAGTCATTATTTTTGTTCTATATTGTTGTTATAGGCCAGCTAGTGTCTGGATAAATATCACCATAATGTCAAATATCAAAAAGGCTAATTGGCATCCAACCAGAAACTATAATTGTTTGTTTTTATTGAGTACCTGAGAAAAAATCTCCAGTTGGCAAATCAAACTACAAACTGGAAAATTACCGTATGTAACGCTACAGTACAATTAAATTAAAAAAAAGTTTACGTCTCCTTCCCTAATTAGATAAACTGAGAGAAACACCTTTGTGAAAGCGAATGCAAAAGCAGCATGTTTGTTTGCATTTGCACTAAGCATTGCAGATGTTTTGTGTAAAATGAGAATGTCTGTTTGAAGTGACGTTCTCCATCGTATAACTTTTGTGAATAATTATCTATATTTGCAAAGAATCAATGTACCACACAGCGCAGAAGTGTGTAAGATGGTAGGTATATGCACAGAAAAATGATCATTTGTTACGTAGGAACTAACAAACTATCGGTTGTATGCTATACAGAAGGCAAAACTGCAGAAAGCAGAACTGCAGTATCCATTTTCTGCTAGAAATTCAATTGTTATAAACTTTAGAGACAAAACTTTCTTTATATGCCAGTTTCTGCTGTCAAGGAAGTTAAAAATTGGCTATGATTTCGTCTTGTTCCGGGTGTTCCTCCTGCCGTATTCGATATACCTGTGTTTTGTCCGGGGCGTTCCTTCTGCCGTATTCTTACCTTAACAAGAACTGTGCTAATGATCTTCCATTTCCTCACCATTTCCTCACACTGATAACTTAAATCTCTGGAATAGCTTTTTGTAGCCTTCCCTTAAACCATAATGATGAACAATCTTTGTTTTCAGGTCATTTGAGAGTTGCTTTGAGGACCCTATGTTGCCACTCTTCAGAGGAGAGTCAAAGAGAACAACATCTTGCAATTATCCACCTTATATATCTTTTCTCATTATTTGATGCACCTGTCTATGAAGTTCAAGGATTAATGAGCTCACCAAACCAATTGTGTGTTCCAATTAACCAGTGCTAGGTAGTTACAGGTATTCAAATCAACAAAATGACAAGAGTGCCCAAATTTATGCACCTGTCTAATTTCATTTTGATGCATATTGCACATTTTCTCTGAATCCAATGAACCTAATTTCACTACCAAAATATTACTGTGTCAGTTAGTTATTTAATAGATCAAAATGAAATTGCTGATCCAATCACCCAACTATTTATAAATGAAAATCATGGAAATTGTCAGGGGTGCCTAAACCTTTACATACGACTACCAGGTAAAAACTAATTCCAGTCTGATACTCTCTCCTGCCTGTTCCTTGGCTTTCAGTGAGAGATTACAGTACTTATAGCACCAGGGTTGTGGGTTTGATTCCCGGTGGGGTGAGGACGGAGAAAAATGTGAAAATGTATCCTCTCATCACTGCAGTTCTCTTGGATAAGGGCGTCAGCTAACCCACTGAAATGTCAATGTTTCACTTTATCTTCATGTGCTCCTATTACTTCATCATTGTAATTCAATCCAGCACTTGTGTGCCTGCAGCAGTGTACAGCAGGCTGACCACAGTACTCCCTCGTGCATTGATCCCTCCACTCACTGCTCCCATTAAACTCTTTGCATCTCTCTCAATTCAATTTTCAATTCAAATTACAGTATTGGTGTGGCATAACCATGTTTAGATTTCCAACTCATACTCTGGGAATAAGTATATAATGAACTCTATCTTTTACTGTCCCTCGCACTTTCTTCCTTAGTTCTGTGAGCACGGGGCCTACCTGGTGGACAGTCTGTGGGGTGCAGCGGGCTCTGAGCTGAGGGATTGGGAAACCATGACTTCGCAGCTACTACAGGAGGCCGGCCAGGAACAAGGTATCAATGTATCAATGGGTGGGGGGCAGGGTCGATAATATTCTGTTATTTCTTTTTTATATATCTGCACCAAAACTCCAGTATTTTGCATACCTTGATCTTTTTCTTTAATGTATTTAGCACTTTGGTTAAATGCCTCCTGTTCATCTGCAGCAGATATATTGGCAGCTATGAGTCTTGTGACGTTGAATCAAAATGAAGTCACTTTGAAATTCACATTAAGTCATGGGAAATGTCATTTGTGAGGTGCTTTCCCTCCACCTGGGGCATTGACACGACACCCCGTCTGGTGTCTTGATGTGAACTTCCCCCGTCTTTCTTCCATTTTCATGTCATATTCCCTTCCCCGCCCTCCCCACCCATCCTTCAAGCATTTTTGATCCGTGAACATCCTTCTCTTTTTCCCACTGTCTGCTGTACAGCTTCCATCTGCCTAATTGCCTGACTGGTTCTAGCGTCCTCTTCCTCACCGTGTTCTCCTTTGCTCTTCTGCTGTCTCTCTGCTGTCTCAGGCCTGGTGGATGTGGAGGAGGGGGCGTTGATAGAGCTGATGATGTGTGCCGTCAGACAGGCTGCAGAGGGACACCCGCCCGCGGGCAGAGCACAGGGCAAGAAGGTGAGCGCCCACACACGCAGCAGCACAAAACCATCTGCCGGGAGAAAAGATGTCAGGGTCACTGAATTGCATTGACAAGCTTAGTGTGTCTTTGTGCTAGATCCTAAGCATGAAGGATAAGAAGGCCCAAGCCCAGGACAAGAGACGCATCACCACCCACTTCATCACACTGCTGCCACAGCTGCTGGCCAAGGTAGCTCCAAAGAGTTTGACAGTGCTCTGTGCTAACCTTTGCTCATCAGGAGGATGGGTGTGCAGAACATGAACAATGTAGGCACACAAAAAAGTAAGACGGCACAATGAAAAACTTTTTTGCTATTTAAGCTTGAATCCAGATTTATTTTAGGCACACCGGTATAAATACAAATTTCAGGACGTGTGTTACAGGAACTGTATCAAGTGAGAAAATATAATGTACTGTAGGTCCCTGATTGATAACACTGCATATTAAACAACTAGAAAGATACTGCCAGTACATGTTTTATCTAAGTGTAAGATTGCATAAACAACAAACTTGTTTAGATAGCAGAGGTCGCGTTAGCTTTCAGAAGTCAGCATTCGCAAACGCTACAAAACTCTGCATCTTAAAGATTTATACTTTAATATATGAACGTGGGTGCTCTAGAACAGGAAATATGCCTTTAAAGTGCTGTGTGAAAAGTTGTATTTATAAATAACAATTTACAGTTATACAATCTGAAGGATACTGTAGTGGAGAATAAGCATTAGAAAACATGCAAGGGTTACACACACATGTCCTTATATGTCATATGAAAAACTGTAATTGTTTGTTTTTATTGAGTATTTGAGAAAAGAACTCCAGTAGGCAGATCAAACTACACAAACTGGACAATTACGGTAAGTAACGCTAAAGATTAATAAAAGGAAGAAGTTAGATCACATACCCACTTATACAGCAAATATACGCTTATATAATTACCACCCAAATCTTTAGCATTTTTGAAAATATTTTATTATTTTATTGGACAGATTAACTATTACTTCACACTGTATGTGGAATTCCAGCATAATTCAACCGGCCTGTAGCAGTGGCGGCAGACTGGGGCAAGACAGGGCTATCACCCCCCATGAATAAGCTTAGCTCTCCTCCCATCGTTTGAATGGTGGCCAACTAATACTCCCTTTCTCTTGCCTGAAGTGCTTGAAAACATATTTAAGAAACAGTGTGGGAGATGCTCAAAACCATAATGATGTGCAGTTCAAAAGATTCCTCACGACTCCTTTTATTAGCGACTCGTTCAGTTGTGTTGTTAATTACCGTATTTTAGCGAATATACCGCACACGCGATATGCACGTTTTTACAAACGCCCCCCCCCCGCGCACTATACTCGGTGGCGCGCAATAGAGAATGTTTTTTACACAAGATAACTACATTCATTATTTTTGTGCTGTAGTGCTGTAGTGTTGTTATAGACCAGCTATTTCTAAAGTGGAATTCAAAATAAATTGTGGTTCAACATAAAAATATCAAATAGGCTAATTGACCAACGGAATTCGAACAGTATAGGCTAAACCCTTTAACAAAGCTAGTGGCTCAGCAGACTTTGTTTTGACGTAAATAATAAAATAAGAGTATTTTATAGTAAAAAAACGAATTGGTTTAGTGCTAGGGGCACTATTCAGTTAGTCTCGTGGGACCAACCTGATCTCGCGAGCTCCAGTTTTCCAACTGCAGATCAGTCTGGCATCTTGAGATAGAGAAAATTTGGAGCCGTTCGCCAAACGACCGACCAATCAGTGTTGATTTGAGCCGGGTTAGGGTGTGACGCAACGAGAAGCGACTGTTCAGTCTGAACAACATGGTGGCTTCCACGTATGAGATGAGCTTAGCTATCCTGCAAGTTTTCTGATTGGTTGATTTGGCCCATGTTGGTGATAGACAGATGGTTTATCCATTCAGCTAACCAGTATTTTCACCCCTTCCCAAACATTCTCCAATGGAACGTTCCCAGATGGATATGCGGAGCAAATGCGAAGCAATCCATCTGGCGGAGTCAGGTTACTATTCTGTATGATCATGAAGTACGAGTGTATATACGTGTCATACTTTTTCCATACAATATTGCACACATTGCTCAAACGGTCGGATTCATTATGAGTTTGTTTAAATTATGTTACATGTATGTCTTCCTAAAAATTTTCTGATGAATACTGTAGATGGCACCCAGATTGACATAAATGACCACTTGAAGAATAGTACAGTAGGCTATATGCATCGAACAGCATTCCAATCAATTTATGGGTGATAAGCAGAAAATATGCTTCTAAATATGACTGCATGTGGTTGGAATACAATTTATTCAGCAAGACAAATATCATGGCATTTATTTAGGCTAAATTATGACGGTATTACGAATTAGATGCCTATTATTGTTTGTTGAAAATATTCGTTTGAAGAACAGCATATTTCTCAATGCAATACACTTATCTCCTTAGTTAAGTTTGACTTTTTACCAGTCAAGCGAGTAACCACGGAGTGTGACATATAAATCCTAGATCATAGGATCGTTTGATTAATCACACATTTTTTGCATACACACATTCTTATTTCTCTTCGGAAAAACAAATGTAGGATGTTTTAAATGCAAGCTTGATAAATGATGCTCCAGCTGTCTGATGTTTGAAAAGCATTTAATTTATTTGTTAATACCACTGGTGAATCCACTGAGAATGTAAAATGCAGAACATGCCACACATTGTTTTTATTATGAAGGCAAGTCGCTGCTTGCCAGTGCCCATACTTAATACAACACATTGTTGCAGCTTGCCTTAAACCGTTTTAATTTATTGAAGCAAATGATTTTCTGTCCTACAAAATGTTGCGAAACGAATTGATCTAATTTCAGTTAGGCTCTCTAGGTAAAATGTCAGTAAATTGGTAATTGCAGGCAGGGCAGAAAAATGAGGACGCCACGTCTGTTGAATTCCACACAAGGAGTAAATGTTAGTCTGTCCAATAACTAAATTAATAATTGAAGTTTACATGTATATCACTGGGTATCTCTGCATAGGATGATGTGATGTCATTCGATGCATATGACAAATAAACAACTTTGACTTTGACTTTGATGTGATCTAGTGTGTATCGTTGTTCTTCCTTTTTTAACTTTATTGTACTTAACGTTACATACTTGATCCTTGTTTGTATCATTTGATTTGCCTACTGAGTGTCTTTTCTCATGTACTCAATAAAAACATAATTATAGTTATTTGATATTTTACATTGTGTTGTTATTTATACAGACACTAGTTGGTGATTATTTTTGCCAGTGAGACAGGGCTATTCAGACAAGAAAAAATCCCTTAAATGTATAGGCCAGTTTGAATATTGAAATACACATGGTAGTTTTTTCGCATACCCACTAACATTAATGCAGGTACCCCACTTAGGTAATAGCTGGTTTCATCTAATCAGCACGTGGGTGGTTGGGTGTTTAACATCTGCAACACAATGACTAGCTGAGGGCCCATCAATGCAGGTCTGGGCCAGGGGAGATTAAGTGTTACCTTTCTACAAAAATGATTTGTGCTTTGTGAGGGTGTCCGCACAATGCTGATAATTGGGAAGGGAGGAAAATCGGGGGGGGGGGGGGTCGGTCAGAGACATAATAACTTATGAGGTCAGAATCAACTGTTTAGAACATAAAGAAATAAAGCAACGGTGAGCTAAGCAAATTCCAATGACCTTGCAGACCAGTGGATAACCATAGAATACTGAACATAGTGAAAGAAAAAAAGAGCACTCCAAGAGGTACATTGGGATGTTTCAGGTATTAACATGAGAGGGTCTACATAGAAAAAATGTTATTATTTTTAGAATGTTCTTCTAATGTTGATGAAAATTTTCCTAAAATTCAGTTCTTTCTGTGTGGAGAATTGGTTTCCATGGCTGTTTGTTATTGTCACCCTATCTCTGCCTGTGTACTTTGTCATTATGTCATCATTTTGCACAGTACTCAGCGGACGTGGAGAAAGTGACCAGTCTTCTGAAGGCTCCCCTTTACTTTGATCTGGACACCTACAGCAGCACTGGAAGACTGGAGAAGGTAGGATGGAGACGAGTGATGAGAAATAGAAGAGGAATGCAACAATGCTCTTCTGTACATTGTGGAACAAGCCCATGGATAGCTGCTCTTCTGTACATTGGACTGCAATATTACACACGTTTTGTTCCAAAGGACAACAACAGAGAAGTGGTAACACACGGTCACATGATGATTATTACAATTTCCCAGCTTCTCCAAAAATGGATGCTGTCTAAAAGTGATCTCACAACGAGTAAAAGTGTCCTGACACACACATAGCACATCACCACAAGTCACATTTAAAATGAGGTCCATGTGTTCAGCAGGTTGTTTGGGGATGGTATAGCTTATGTAACATTCAATTAATTGCGTGCATTGGCCCAAATAAGCTTACTTTCTGGATTAGCATATTCCATCCTGATTAATTGTCTGGCGATGACACGAAATGTGCATATACAGTAGTTGCCTTGTTATCTTAATCACTTTGTAAATAGGTCTGAGGTAAATAACAGTAACAGGCTGGTAGTTTCTTAGCTTACAACAAAAATGAAATGACAAACTCCAAGCTTGCGACATTACGAGGCTGCCCTGATGCCTAGGCAAAGGCTAATGTTCCAAATAGACATCATGTGTGATCATATTCCTCTTCAAACTAGCTAGGATATACAGCCATTGATATAGCTAGCTAGATTTATGGAAATAACGTGCCAATAAAAAGTATGTGTACCCTTGTATTTAATAACTGGTTGACCTTGTTTGGCATCAGTAACCTCATCCAAACATGCCTAGTAGTTGCAGATAAGACTTGCACAATGGTCAGGAAGAATTGTGGACCATTTCTCTTAAAAAACTGTTTCGCGTCAAACCAGACTGATGGTCTTACAGTCATCTTTTCATCGATGACAGCATGCTGTCCAGGCCCTGAGGCATCAAAGCATGATGTGCCCTCCACTAGACTTTACAGTTCAGATGAGGTTTAATGTTGGTGTGCTGTGCCTTTTTTTACCCAAGACAGCTTTTTGGCCACAATCACCATAGGTAGGTTCCTTAGTTTTAGAAGACATTGAACATGCACAAAAAAACTAATCCCAGCAGTGAAGTTTGATTTTAGATGTGTTATGTTGTGGGGCCGTTTTGCTTTCAAAGGCCCTGGCAACCTGTATAGAATACATGAGATCATAAACTATTAAGTACCAAGAGTTTCAACCAAAATCTGTCTGACTACCAGAAGACTAAAACTGGATTGTCAGATATTCCACTAGGACAGGAATACAAATGATTCCTCCAGATCAACACAAACATTCTCCTGACTTCTTTAGTGAGCTGAATAGGATAGTCCACATTCATACACCAATGACTTTGAAGAATCTGTTGGTCTTACATCCTTGCTATGTGTTCTGTGTTGGTCCACCTCTGTCTTTCTGACATGTTCAGTATCTGGATCTGCTACTGGCCCAAGTGTGTGGCATAGTGGAGAAGCACACGGAGGCTGCGGTTTTGGAGGCGTGTGCCCGTGTTGCGTGCGCCCTCTGCTCTGAAAAGTACACTTTTTCCTCCCGCGCAAACCTGGTGGTCAGCCAGCTCCTAGACAGACTGGCTGACTGCCTGGGCTCCGACCTTAAGGAGTTGTTGAAGGTAAACACACCCCTCAGTAGTACACTGTCATAGATTACCCACACACCTCTGTATCTGTGGCAGTGCATCATAGATTACCCACACACCTCTGTATCTGTGGCAGTGCATCATAGATTACCCACACACCTCTGTATCTGT
>JACXGM010015144.1:10258-21636 GCA_016801145.1 Umbra pygmaea | reverse complement strand
AATTTGCATACCGCCCCAACAGATCTACAGACGATGCAATCGCACTGATGGCACACACCGCCCTCTCACATTTGGAAAAAGGGAACACATACGTGAGGATGCTGTTTGTGGACTACAGCTCAGCATTCAACACTATTGTTCCTGCTAAGCTCATTTCCAAGCTCAGGATCCTGGGTTTTAACTCCTCCCTTTGCAACTGAATCCTGGACTTCCTAACGAGAAGACCCCAGATGCTGAGAATGGGGAACCTTACCTCCTCCACAATGGCTGCATACTCAGTCCCCTCTTGTACACGCTGTTCACTTATGATTGTGTGGCCAAACGCAGTTCCAACACCATCATAAAGTTTGCTGATGATACAACCATCCTAGGTCTCATCTCCAACAACGATGAGACTGCTTACAGAGAAGAGGTAAGAGCCTTGGCTACCTGGTGCCAGAGCAACAACCTCTCTCTCAACGTCAGCAAGACAAAAGAGATGATAGTGGACTTTAGGCAGCAGCAGAGGGAGGGTCCTGCCCCCATACACATCAATGGAGCTGAAGTCGAGAGAGTTTCAGAGTTCAAGTTCATTGGTGTGTTCATCAGCGACAACCTCACATGGTCCAGACAGACAATCTCGGTAACAAAAACTGCCCAAAAGCGCCTATACTTCCTGAGGAGACTCAAGAAGTGTGGCATGTCTGTCAGGATATTAACAAACTTCTACAGGTGCACCATTGAGAGCATCCTCTCAGGCTGCATTACAGCCTGGTACGGCAGCTGCTCCGCTGCTGATCGTAAGGCCCTTTAGAGGGTGGTGAAGTCAGCGGAGCGCATAATTGGCTGCTGCCTCCCCTCCATGCAAGGCATCTACCATAAGCGATGCCTTAGGAAAACAAAGAACATCCTCAAAGACCACAGCCACCCAGGCCGTGGACTTTTCTCAGACTTTTTTCAGACGTTACCGAAGCATCAAGGCACGGACCACCAGACTTAAAAACGGTTTCTTCCCACAGGCCATTTGGCTGCTCAACATGGAACACAGACACTGATCGCAAATCGTCTGTTGAGCACTAACACTCTCTGGTCACTTTATGCTCTCTTCATCTAATGTAGCAGAATTCAAATGCACCTTTAAAAGCAATTGTCCATGCCAATCTATAATATTTACTACTTCTACTGTTGTACATTTTCCAGACCACTGCTCAGTACATAGCGTTTGATTATTATTATTACTATTGTAATTATTATTTAAAAATTCTTATATTGTTGTAATTCTTGTTTTTTTAAGCCCACTGCATAGAATCGCCGTGGCATGTCAAAATAATTTCTCTGCATAGGATGATGTATGTTATTCGATGCATATGATAAATAAACAACTTTGACTTTGACTTTGACCATGTCAGCTGCTGGTGTTGGTCCACTGTGTTTTATCAAGGGCAGGGTCAATGCAGCTAGCTATCAGGAGGTTTTGGAGCATTTCATGCTTCCATCTGCTGAAAAGCTAAATGGAGATGAAGATTTCATTTTTCAGCACGACCTGGCACCTGCTCACAGTGCCAAAACCACTGGTAAATGGTTTACTGACCATGGTATTACTGTACTCAATTGGCCTGCCATCTCTCCTGACCTGAACCCCATAAAGAATCTGTGGGATATTGTGAAGAGGAAGTTGATAGACGCAAGACCCAACACTCTGGATGAGCTTAAGGCCGCTATCGAAGCATCCTGGGCCTCCATCACACCTCAGCAGTGCCACAGGCTGATTGCCTCCATGCCACGCCGCATTGAAGCAGTCATTTCTGCAAAAGGATTCCCAACCAAGTATTGAGTGCATAACTGAACATAATTATTTTGAAGGTTGACTTTTTCTTTTTTTGTATTACAAACACTTCTTTTATTGGTCAGATGAAATATGCTAATTCTTTGAGATTATTATTATTAATTTTGGGTTTTCATGAGCTGTATGCCAAAATCATCAGTATTAAAACAATAAATGACCTGAAATATTTCAGTTGGTGTGCAATGAATCTAAAATATATGAAAGTAAAATTTTTATCATTACATTATGGAAAATAATGAACTTTATCACAATATGCTAATTTCTTGAGAAGGACCTGTACAATATACATACACTCACCTAAAGAATTATTAGGAACACCATACTAATACTGTGTTTGACCCCCTTTTGCCTTCAGAACTGCCTTAATTCTACGTGGCATTGATTCAACAAGGTCCTAAAAGCATTCTTTAGAAATGTTGGCCCAAATTGATAGAATAGCATCTTGCAGTTGATGGAGATTTGTGGGATGCACATCCAGGGCACGAAGCTCCCGTTCCACCACATCCCAAAGATGCTCTATTGGGTTGAGATCTGGTGACTGTGGGGGCCATTTTAGTACAGTGAACTCATTGTCATGTTCAAGAAACCAATTTGAAATGATTCAAGCTTTGTGACACGGTGCATTATCCTGCTGGAAGTAGCCGTCAGAGGATGGGTACATGGTGGCCATTTAGGGATGGACATGGTTAGAAGCAATGCTCAGGTAGGCCGTGGCATTTAAACGATGCCCAATTGGCACTAAGGGGCCTAAAGTGTGCCAAGAAAACATCCCCCAAACCATTACACCACCACCACCAGCCTGCACAGTGTTAACAAGGCATGATGGATCCATGTTCTCATTCTGTTCACGCCAAATTCTGACTCATCTGAATGTCTCAACAGAAATCGTGACTCATCAGACCAGGCAACAGTCTTCAACTGTCCAATTTTTGTGTGCTCTTGCAAATTGTAGCCTCTTTTTCTTATTTATAGTGGAGATGAGTGGTACCTGGTGGGTATCCGCCTCAAGGTTGTGCATATTGTGGCTTCACAAATGCTTTGCTGCATACCTCGGTTGTAACGAGTGGTTATTTCAGTCAAAGTTGCCCTTCTATCAGCTTGAAGCAGTCGGCCCATTCTCCTCTGACTTCTAGCATCAACAAGGCATTTTCGCCCACAGGATTGCCGCATATTGGATGTTTTTCCCTTTTCACACCATTCTTTGTAAACCCTAGAAATGGTTGTGTATGAAAATCCCAGTAACTGAGCAGATTGTGAAATACTCAGACCGGCCCGTCTGGCACCAACAACCATGCCACGCAAAATTGCTTAAATCACCTTTCTTTCCCATTCTGACATTCAGTTTGGAGTTCAGGAGATTGTCTTGACCAGGACCACACCCCTAAATGCATTGAAGCAACTGCCATGTGATTGGTTGAGTAGATCATTGCAATAAGGATAAATTTAACGTGTTTTCCTAATAATCCTTAAGGTGAGTGTATATATATGATTCATTTTATTTTTGTCATGAAAAAATTTAATCTTTGTCAGATTTCTTTTCATTTTAGCCTGTGCTGTGCAAATTCAGGAAGTTTTATACAAGTATGGACCACCCACTGTACTCTACAGCTTCCAAGCTTTGTTGAAATGTGTTTACATGTCCATTGTTAATGGCTCTCCCTATACTTTTAGTGTCTGGGCATAGCAAATACAGGAAGAAATGTGCTGTGATGCAGTCAGCTTAAGAGGTTTTAATATGAAAAGGGCTATGTCTACACTTAGGCCCGCTGTGACATTGACAGTTACATTAATGCTAAAGCA
Organism: Umbra pygmaea; assembly: GCA_016801145.1. Classification (NCBI taxonomy): domain Eukaryota; kingdom Metazoa; phylum Chordata; class Actinopteri; order Esociformes; family Umbridae; genus Umbra; species Umbra pygmaea. Next base: position 18,011 of record JACXGM010015144.1, on the reverse strand, counting down.
CAGCTTGCACCCAGTACCTTGTCATATAACATGATCCCAATCATATGAACCCAATCACATGCCAGCAATAACATGACATTAAGCAAAGAAGTGTACTTAGATAATATACATTATTTTGGTTGGTCTCTGACAGCTAACCCAAATGTATCCCAGGTTGCTTCTGCAAATTAAAATTGGTTCATAGTCAACTTGCCTGGTTAATTATCAGTGAAAAACACAGTTGCATTAAATCTAACTAGCAGAGTTGTATGGAGCTAGATATGTATCAATATTAGTAAATTAATGTATTACTTCGTAAGTTCATCACAACTCACAAATAAAAATATGATTTGTAAAGGTGTAAAAACAAATTGTAAATAAAACCATTATCTTTAAATATGTACCAATATTTAAATACAAATATAATATGTGAATATGTAAAAATGTATTACACAAATAAAACCTTCAACTGTAAATAAGTAAAAAGGAGTCACAAATATTAACTATAAGTCACAATTATTCAATTGTATAACATTTACAAATGCGGCCTAACATTTACAACTCTTATGTTACACTTACGGATCTACAGTTTATATTTACACAATTGAGACAAATGTTCCACTGGTCAACAAGTTCTTTTGTGCGTCGTTTTACTCAGAGAACTTGCGTCAACTCACTGGTCCTTCGGAATATCCGGACCGGAGTCCAGCTTGTACACTGGTTTCTCTATAATACGTTCTTCCTGCGATGTGAGTAAAACATTTATTTGTGTATTAATATTTCTAACAAATGACTTGATAACCAATGGGTTGCAGAGTGTGTTTTAGACTTTAGCCAGCTAATGTAGGTACATTTAGCACTGTAATGCCAGCCTAGGTCTAGTTGGCTATGGAAGACTATGACTGACAAAACTCAAATTAAAATGCAAATAGACTTTGATGTTTAGTTTTCTAAATGGGTATTTTTTCTTCATGGGATATGCATTATTGCTGCCAATTTGAAAAACGGCAAATTGTATTTAACATTTTATTTCCGTGTTCTGTCAGGTAAAACACTAACACATTGAAAATAAAGAAAAATAAATGACTGTCTTTGCAATTTCATTTAATAGTTGTGACAGCATATATTGTGTCAAAACAAAAAATAAATCTCAATTGACATTGACATTGCTTTTTAATGCTACATGTGTGTTAGGACTGCCAAAACTAAAATGCAATCTTAAATGGTCCTTTTGTGATTTCATCTCCTCGTTCCTCTAATACTGGCCGTGCAGCCAAGGGGTAAAGCTTGCACCCAGAAGTTGAAGCTTCTATGGGGAGATTCTGAGGCTAACAAGGCATGATCTTTGTTAGCATTCCATAGACTCCCATTCCTTTTAGGGTCACTTTGACAGCGAATCAATTTACATCTGAAGCGTTTAAAGACACTATTTGTCAATTGTTTATTACTAAAGAAACATGACAATGTATAAAAGGTTCCATTACCTTGGATCTCACGTTATGGCCCGTAGCAGCCGTTTTTGTAAAAATGTGCTAACTATTGTGTCATAACCACGCGACTTACTGTCGCACAGTAGAGAAATTACCGTATAGTCCAGGAGAAGCTTGCAGGCAATCGGGGGGACGTGGAGGCATACAGTCAAAATGACAAAATAATTAATCCGAATATTTACCAAAAGTAGCTCCTGCTCCTACGCTCATGGACAGCTCCTTCTCACGCTCTCTGTTTCTGCAAGAGACAAGATTCAGAATGGTTCAGATTTCTCTTGGCAAAGCAACGAGAAGAATTACAATGTTCAGACACGTTGCTCACGTCACATCTACGTCATCATGCTCAGCGTGAGACTGCGCAGTATGCTCAAGGCTTCATTAGCTTGAGTAGGACTTGTGCAGTTAACTTCACATCTTTTAGTCAACTAACGGTAGAGATAACTTGCTCATTGAAAAAACACAGATAGTTATATTTGTAATTGACATGTTAAATGCATAGTCCTATACTACTTGCACACTTGCTGTAACAAGTGTTATGATTCATGTGACAGCACTTTGTTATGTACACCAATGTTTCACGTTAGTGCAGAGCAGCAAGCCCTAGCTGGTAGAGAGAGGTGCTGGTGATGTTGGATGAGAAGGCACGGTGGACTGACAGAGTGGAAGAAATGGTGTCTGTATCTTGTGTGCAGGATTCATCTTTATTAGTAAAAGAGCCAGAATGGGCAGCTAAACCTTTAAAAACTACGTAAGCTCAGAAATTATTTAATAATACAGTATTGTTTATTTTTTTAATTGATTTTGGTATCTATTCTGCATTACTTTAGGCTGACTGGAAAACAAATGCCTAGTCAAACAGTAAAAATGCTGTTTGTGTTTGTACCCTCAAATTAAAATTCCTTGTTAATATGGTGTCAATTTGTTTACTTTCTTTTGACTTGAGTAAGCATTAACTAATTCATGTTCATATTCTTCTGGTATTAGACGAGTTACGTTAAAGTGAAGTGACGTTCTTAAATGCCACTATGCCCTCGGATAGCTGTGTTTGGTATCCCAGAAGACCCGCTGTTATTAAACCATAAAAATGCAGACATTGTTGCCTTCACATCCATTTTAGCTCAATGTAGCATTTGTTTGCAGTGGAAGTCCTTTCATTCTCCTTAAATCCCTCAGTGGCTGAGTGACGTTATGTCTTGCTTACAACTTGAGAAAATCAAGTATTCCCTTAGGTGATCACATTCCAAATGTATAGATAAATGGCAAACTTTTATTTCTTATGTCAACAGCTTGCATAGTCTACCGTCACACAGCAAAATCACCAGTGTTAAATCAATTTAACACTCTCAGAGTTGATTTAACACTGGTGATTTTGCTGTGCAGACATGCCATAAGGCCAAAGTATTATTTTATTTCATTATGATATTATTAAAGGGCCCTTTTATTTTATTTTTTATTTTATGTCCCTGTTTGCTTTCAGCCCTCTTGATTAACTGTTGATTTACTAATTGACCAATTGACCAATTTAAAATGGTACAATGTTTGTGTTGGCTTCATTAACAACTATCTGCAACATCAGAACTATTGTATACACTTCAAGGTCATAATTGCATTCCACTAAACCATGTTAATCCGTATTTTAGATTACCCAAATATGACACATTACATTGACTTGTGATGAGGGGAATGAGGATGAAGAAATACCAACTGAAGATGTAGCACCAGACCCAGACAGTCACATTGACAATAGTGAAACATTTGCTGCATCTAAATGGCCGTAAGTTAGATAGATAATCTCATAATGTAATTTAAGCACACAGTTGAAAGCTGTGACAAACTACCGGTACTATTGTAGTACTTGGCTGCCAGAAGTAATTTGTCGGCTAGCACATTGAGATGCAAACAGTAAAGAATGAACACCTACCGTAAAACAGGAATTCAATTTCCATACTGCACATTTTCTTTGCATGTTGATTATATGTATATTCATATAATATATCTTTGGTTGTCAACTTTTACAGACAGTTGTATATGTTCACTGTACAGTTACCATTCAAATTGTTGGTTGATTTTGAGCTATGTGTTCTAATATATACTGCACTGTGTGTACAGTATATTGACTGCTAAATTCTACTGTATAGTAAATGCATTCAGGCACTTTCTTTGTTTTTGTTTTAGTGAGTAAACTGTGTATAAGAGCCCCTGCAATGGACATACACTACTATGTTGTATTCTCAAATACTTAAGAGTACTTCTTACTCTATTTCTCAGCGAATTCAAGTCAAGCTTTTGATACAGGTTTTTATTTTTTATTGACTTACCTGAAACCCACTGTAGTTTTTTATATAAAGATTTTTTATGTGGAAAAAATGTCCTGTTTGTTTTTGAACAAATGCTAGAAGGAATTAACATACTACTGTATGATGAATATTCACTTTACAACATTCACTGCTCAAACAATTTACCTCCAGCAGGTCACAAATGTGCATGTGTTCACTCAAACGGTCAGAAACAGGAGTTGGCAGATGCTTTAGTCCAGGTCTTGGAGGATATCCCTCAGGAGACCATTCTCCACCTCATTAGGAGCATGTCCAGGCGTTGTAGGGAGGTCATACAGGCACGTGGAGGCCACACACACTACTGAGCCTCATTTTGACTTGTTTTAAGGACATTACATCAAAGTTGGATCAGCCTGTAGTGTGGTTTTCCACTTTGATTTTGAATGTGACTCCATATCCAGAACTCCATGGGTTGATAAATTTGATTTCTATTGATCATTTTTGTGTGATTTTGTTGTCAGCACATTCAACTATGTAAAGATGAAAGTATTTCATATGATTAGTTCATTTATTCAGATCTAGGATGTGTTATCTTAGTGTCCCCTTTATTATTTTGAGCAGTGAATTAAAAAGCACATTTTGAATAATTAAACGTATATGCATTCCAATAATGCAATTTAATGAAACTAACTGTTTCTATCACTGTAATGCACATTACTTGAACATAGTGAGAAAAAAAATGTTTTTTTCTATTCTTTACTACTTTGGACACATGCCGAAAATGAATTTTTAATAGTTTTTCCAAGTGAACTCAAAAACCATCAAACGTTATGATGTAACTAGCTCTTATGAGGTTAACCACAGGAAAGGAAGGTTAGGTTTGATAGTTACTACCAGCCCAAGAAATCGGCCATTAACTGCAACCCAAATACATTATTCACACAGTTTATCGCAACGTCAGCTCTTCAGGGACTGCATGAGTCAGGCCTTCATGGTTGAATTGCTGCAAAAACAAAAAACACTACTGGAGGACCATAGAAGAACAAACCTATTCGAGCTAAGAAACACAAGAAATGGAAAATAGACAGTTGGAAATCTGTACTTTATCTGATGATTCTGAATTTTAGACTTTAGGTTCCAACCCCAGTGTCTCTCGGAGATACAGAGCAGGTGAATGGATGAACTCTGCATGTGTGGTTCCCACCGTGAAGCCTGGAGGAGGAGGTGTGACGGTGTGCTTTGCTAGTGACATGTGGTTTATGTTTTATTTAATTTAGAATTCAAGGCACACTTAATCAGCATGGCTACCACAACCTTCTGCAGCAAAACACCATCCCATGTGGTTTATGCTTAGTGGGACTCTCATTTGTTTTTCAACAGGACAATGACCCAAAGCACTCCTCCGTTTGATCAAAAAGGAGAGTGATGGAGTGCTACATTAGATAATGTGGCTTCCACAATCACCTGGCCACAACCCAATTGAGATGGTTTGGAAGTACTTAGAGAGCAGAGTGAAGGAAAACAGCCAATAAGTGCCCATCAAATGTTGAAAAAGCTACATCATGAAGCTGGTTGAGAGAATGCCAAGTGTGTGCAAAGCTCTCATCAAGGCAAAGGGTGGATTAACATCAAGGCAAAGGGAAAAGGGTGAATTCACAGTTTTTGGGGATACAAACCCTGTCTACCGTGACACAGTTGTGCTATGACTTAGACCACAACGCATGCGGAGGCTACACACCTATCAACATTTTTATACATATATACAACAAAAAGTTGGTCCCAGACCAGAACCCCATAACGGTGCAATTAATATCAACACAGCTTAAATCATAGGCAAATACACTTGGGTTTCCTAATAATAATTCTTAATTACTAATAGCAAGGCCTTTTGTATATCAATTACATTTTACTGTGCTACCATTCAATAAACAGGTATTGTCTTTGGGAAACTGAATAGTCTATTATATCACATCATGCAGGCAATAATGTTAACATAGAGCCATATTAACAGGAATGATCAAAAACAGATGAATAATGTAAATTGTGTATAAATATATTTTTATGTCTAACATAATTTTTTATGAAGCACATTCTCAAGAGTACTTAGTTCTTGTAAAGACTTGGAAAAGACTCTGAAAAGACCTTTATTACACCTACCTAGTATTGGGTAGGATTTTTTTTTACCTCCATAACAGGATTAATCTTTTGTGTCATGGATTTCCCAAGGTGCGGAAAATATTCTGTAAGGATTTGTCTCTCATTGTTTTTCCATCACCATCCTGTTTCACTACATCCCACCATTGCTCTATTGCAGAAATGCAACCTGTGTCTGGAGAGTTTGATATACAGTTGTATGCAAAAGTTTAGGCACCCCTGACAATTTCCATGATTTTCATTTATAAATAATTTGGTGTTTGGATCAGCAATTTCATTTTGATCTATCAAATAATTGAAGGACAGAGTAATATTTCAGTTGTGAAATTAGGTTTATTGGGTTAACAGAAAATATGCAATATGCAACAAAATGAAATTAGACAAGGTGCATAAAATTGGGCACCCCAACAGAAATCTCACATCAATATTTTGGTGCGCCTGCTTTAGCAGAAATAACAGCCTCTAGACGCTACCTATAGCCTGTAATGTGTGTCTGGATTAAGGTATTTTGGAACATTCTTCCTTAATTTCAATATCAGACTTTTAAGGTCTGTCCCTACTAGATAAGCTTCCAGAAGTTTTGTTGATAAATAAAACCAAATTTAAATCTCTTTACTATGACAATGGGCCACAAAACACAGTCACAAAGGGAAGAAAAGACAGAGAAGCATTAGAAGTCTGGTTTTTGTAAAAACTCTGCACAAATTAGCAATGGAAAAACAACAAATGTTTACATTTTGAGAAGGCTTTACTAGGGTTTTTACTTGCCATTCACAAAGTTAATGCCATAATATATTTATAAGGGATTATTACAACCTAATGGGAATTGAACTGAGCCTGACTCACACTTTCTTTTTCTCTTCTCTCTCATCATGCAGTTGTTCTGGTGGTGGTTTTTGGGATCTGTTGGGCCCCATTCCACACGGAAAGGCTCATGTGGAGTTTCATCGACACCTGGACAAACAATAATCTGGAGGTCTACAAGTATGTTCACATCATCTCTGGTGTCTTATTCTACCTCAGCTCGGCCGTCAACCCGATCCTCTACAACCTCATGTCCACGCGTTTCCGAGAGATGTTCAAGGAAGTGATGTGCCACAGGCCACGGCACCCTGTGCCCCGGAAACAGTCGCTCAGCGTTACCCGGGTAACGCTCCGTAGCATGCTCAGTGAGGTTGCACCCGTGAATGGCATTATGAGTGAAGTCTGTGACTTATATGGAGACAAGTATCATGAGACCAGTTTCACCTAAAAACACCTTTTGACAGTAGAGCAAGATGAACAGAAACCTACGATCTGTATGGTCCAATGGAAAATGGCTCTGGGAGTGTATACATTGTTATTAAAGAGGACTTTAAGGTTCTGATGATCTAGTCTGTTATTGAAAGGTATTCCCATCAACAGTGGGGTCCTCTGGTCACTAAACTTTCAAAACAAAAGAAATTAAAAAACATTCTAGGAAAATGTTCCCTTTAAAATGTACCCAGGTGCTATAGATTTTCCAACTTTGCCTGGGCCCAGAGCACGAAGCAGAACAAATTGGTATAGTGCTGCATGGGATTTGGGATAGATAAGTCCAATTATCTACCTTGCCATGTCGCTCTCCAGCAACTTCTTGTGTGCTGATCGGGCGCCCTTTAAATTCAATCATGGAAGTATAGTTGGTGATTGTAATCATCTCACGCATGATCAAACACCTTTGTGTGTGTGTGTTGGGGGGGGTCTGGCATATTTAACCAACTGAGGACCTGAAGCTACACCTGAAGTGTGTGTGTGTTTGCTTGTGTGTGTGTGTGTGTGTGTGTGTGTGTGTGTGTGTGTGTGTGTGTGTGTGTGTGTGTGTGTGTGTGTGTG
>JACXGM010015144.1:0-10158 GCA_016801145.1 Umbra pygmaea | reverse complement strand
TTAATACCACTCGCTAGACATTGGACGTATTAAACCACCTGATCATTCTGAAAACATTATTTATGTCAGTTCTCTAAAAGAAATCATGTCTGTATGGATGGAATCAACATTGACATTGTTATTCAGAGTAGAGCTCAGTTGCGTACAGACATTTGTAACATTATATCTGACATGCCTACCCAACAACCTGAGGTGCATTCAGTTTGCTTTAACATTTTCTCCCCCTGGAACAGTCTGTACTGATCACCAGGTTGACAAAAACATACTTGTATGTTCTTAAACTGATTTTTTGATAAAATTGCTCCCATTTTGTAGGTGAGGCTTAAAGTAATGAAGTACGTTTTTAAAGGGAAATGGCCAATCTGACATTTCACCACAACCCAACCCATTTTCTTGTAGTTCAAAACAGCACCATTTTTGTTCAGTTCAGTATATTAGAGCAAAGGAATTTACTCAAAGGTTTGAACTGATACACTCCAGAGACAATATGAATTTGGAGTTAGTGCTAGGCTACATTGTACATTGCCTAATGTATGATCACATTATTCCAGTGACAGAACTGGTTTTGTTCCTCAAGAAGAGACACAGCAATGTTGAACACTGGAGCTCTGACATTGTTCTTCAGACCTCTGATACTGAAGCCCTGTGGCAGAAACAGCCACATCTGCTGAACACAACTTCACCAACAGGCCTTTTCTCAAAGTTGGAGCAGGCTGAAATGTAAGAGCATCAGCTGCTGATCTCCGTCTACACTCGAAGGCGGTGCGGGAGCCAGCGATGTGTAAATTTGTCAGTAGTTCTGCAAGAAGCTGTCTTACCAGCTTGTGTCTTCATCCATCACTACCCAACCACCAATGCAAGTATCAGGCCCGGTCATCATTGGTTTGCTACTCTGCCAACCATCTACTGTTTATGCAACCAGGCATTTACAGCTGCAGTCTAACATACTGATTCCTCCCTCTAAAGACACTACTTCTCTGGGTGGAATGAGTGGATAGCAGACATTTTGACTGAATGTAACAGCATTATTTCACTTTTTGTCTTGTAAAAGTATAACTGTATGACTGTTTCTGCATAGAATACTATCCTAGAGTTAGACTGGACTTTAGGTTTATGGCCAATCATATATTTTGTCTTGTACTACAGTATATCTTCTTTGGCACATACTGTACATGTATGTATACACCTCCAATAGAGGAATATGGTAAATCAGAACTGCATTTTGCAGTTTAAAAACAAATTAACATGAATTGTGATTACACTAAATAGGCTATATACATACAGTTTGTTTATATATACAGTGGTCTCCAAAATTTCTTGCACCCCTGCCTGGCAATGCACAAGCAATACTGTAAAAAATATATATAAACAATACAATTATAGAGAAAAACTCAAAAAACCAACATTGTCACGTGTTGGGTGGTGGTGTGGTGGAGCGAGAAGGAAACCATGGCAGGAATGTTGTTTGTTGTTGTTCGTTATGGTTTAATTGAAATAATAACAATGATCCATCCAGGCACATATATAGGAGTTGCAGGGTACGCGGCTAGTGATATGTACACACTTGTATATGTAGAACCTACGTGCTCTTGACAGCGGCACAAAACACTAAAAGCTAAACATATTAACTACAAACTTGTCACAACTTCTTTTTGTAGCTCCTGGACATATTACGAATAGGATATATCAAAGTGAAAACAGGCACTTATTTAAGTTAATCTAAGTCTTAAGGAATTATATTAAGCCACGAGTAAAGTACGCATATGCATTTTGCCCCCAAGGATAGGGAAGAAGATGGTAAGAAAAACAACAAAATCCCTGAGAATCACTGTGAAAGAATTGCAGGCCCTGGTGGCATCTTGGGGTCATCCGGTTTCAAAAAGCACCATTACGGCCTCTTTGGAAGGGTTGCCAAAAGAAAGCCCTTTCTGACTCAAAGACACAGGTGTAAGCGTTTGGAGTTTGCCAAACGTAATATAAATTATGAATGGAAGACTGCGCTCTGGTCAGATGAGATTAAAATGTAATGTTTTGGTCAGATACAAGATTTGCATTTTTGGTGCCGACACCATTCGGCATGGACATAATTCAGAGTCCACGTATCTTATTTATGAATACTCAGTTATACTAACACAGCATGAACTAATTACATAGTTTCTATATGTATATAGAGAGAGAGAGTACCTTTTATGCTCATCTATGCATAACCACCATATAGCGGAAGTGTACAGGGAAAGGCACTTATGGCTATCGTCCTACACAAACAACAAGGTTACATACCCACAATGAGGCGCAACCATCTTCTGGAACACTGCAGGTTAAATAGCTCCCTGATTACTAACCACACACGTGTGTGGTAGTTAATCACCTATAATCAGCCTCAGTACTATGAATAATGGGAAAAATCAACATATAACCTGAGTGTCCAGAAGGTGGTGTGCATTATTGTGGGTCTTAAACCGTGTTTATGTTGAATTCTCCTGCTGCTGTTCGTAAGTATTAAAAATAATTGTGCCTTCTCCACTAAGAGTCGTAAGTAGAGTATGTTTGTATATTTCAGCCAGGTGTACGCTCTGTTATTCTATTACCGTGTCTATGCCGCATTAGAGCATAGTAAAACAGGATAAATATGTGTTGTGTATGCTGATTAACAGCCTGCGTCAGTGTCCGCAGAGAACTACCTCTTCAGGAATACCTTTGTTCATTAAACATCTGAAACACTCATCCCTGCTTTCTGGTCTCCATTCGTCTCTCCAACAACAACAATACCATCTGTTGTGACATTGTCAAACATTACAGGAAGAGACTATATGCTGTTAAACTTGTCAGAGGTGGTTGCATTAAGTACTGAATAAGGAGTGGCAATAATTATGAAACCCTAATTTTGGTGAAATGTATTTTTATGTTACATAGTTGTATGAGTTTAGCTGGTTCCATTGCAACTTTTATAAAGGACAATGTTTCTCACATATTGGTATTTTGAGTTTATCTCTATAATTATATTGTTTATGCTTTTAAACTATTGTTTGTGCTTTGCCAGTCAGGGGTGCCAGTAATTCTGGAGCCCACTGTGTTTTATCCACCATTTTCTTATAATATTTGATATAATTTAGACATAATTTCAGCATTAACTTTTGTAAGGAAAGTCATTTTTAAATGAATGTTATTCAAGTGGTACAGCCACTTTAAATTATTTTTCCAGAAAGACGTTTTCATATAATGTTCAGATTAACAGGATTGTCAGAATTTATATGAGAGACCATTATTCAATGGTGAATGAGTTGCTAAGCTAGCAAAATGAATATACTGTACATTGACTAAGTAAATAAGTGTTTTTTCTTGTAACATTACAAAGTTGTACAGTCCTGTCTCATGCTGTTGGTATGAACAATCAAAGATGCAGTTGGCGATTTTGGAAAATGGTTTAAAAAGCAGAGTTTGTAGCTAACAATTGTCACAAAAATAGTGTACAATGTCATGAGTTGTTGCCCATGTCATCTAAACCATGCTTTAAAATTTAGAATGTCATGGCTAACTGAGGATTGCTAGTGACGCTACTTAATGTACATAATAAACAGTATACTAAACATCTAGCTCACAATGTGAGGTTTACATGTTTTTGTGTTAACTGTTACAAAGTCTCAGTGTGCATCTTTAACACTAACAGGCTCAACATACAGACTGCACAAGATACAGGGACATCAAAACTTTTTCAAACCACACTACAAAGGTCCAATAAATAACTTAAAAATATAAAATCCAAGATAACTAAAATAAAAAAACTGAATACAATTTGGAAGGACATGCTGATAGAGAAACAAACAATAACCCCTGGGTATCCATGGGAAATACACAAGAGTTAAAGGAAAGGTGTACAAAACAGGTGAAAACCCAGAGGTATAAAAATAAGTATTCAAGACAAGGAAGTTAAAAATGTAAGAATGGATAACAAAAAACTACACTGAAGATTTAATACATCAACCAGAAAAAGAAGCCAGAAAGTTATTATGTGAAAGAACTGTATCTAAGTAAATATGAATCACACAAGAAAATTCAAACAATCAAGCAATTAAAAACATAGAAGGCACATACCGTAACATCAGGGAATAACAGTGAGCAACCTCATCAACAGGTAACAGAAATCCCATCCGCCACATACCCTGGAGGTTTACTAGAACCTCCCTTCCAAGCCCAGCTGAAGAACTTGACATTGGGCACATTGTGAAAATACCAAGAAAAGAGACTTGAGGGAGTATTAAAACGAATGCTGCTTTCAGGACTTCCAGCCTCCACAAATGACACCTTAATGACGCCTTATTTATTGGCATCATAATTATCAGCATGAATGAAACATTATATGATGTTCACACCAAGGTTCTTTCAATTGTCTGGCAGCAAATCTTTTAGTCCCACTGCTAAACAATTCGGCAGTCTGGAACAATATCTTACCATATACTAGTGAGTCCATCAGTGTGCTGGAAAACAGGTGCTCCCAGTTTAAATGAAAGTGCTGCAGACGGGCTGAATATGTATACAACATATGGAGAATTAGTCTGCCAATACAATGTGTAGCTAAGAGCAGGGGCGGATTAAGGTGGTCAGGGTCCCCTAGGCATCTCTTTTTGTGAGCCCCCTCCCCTAATCATTGTGCTTTACTGGAAAAATGTATTTAGTGCCATACATGGTCCACACGCAAGTATGGTGAACTGGCAAACACACACAATGAGACAGCCAACATTACAGTGTTCTCTTTACATTGCTTCAAGTGGTGGACCACAACAGTAAGACAATTACCACCACATAGGTAAAATGAGAAATTGAACATTACAGACAAAACACAAATACAAACAAGCATAAGGCCCAGTGCTTAGAATCAGCCCTTTAATTATGATCAAGAAACACTACAACCAAAACTAACATCAACAGAGATGTAAGTGGAAAAAATACCAGATATAACCCTCTACTTCCACAGCCCCAAAACAATCACAATGGAAATGTAACTACACTGAACAAAAATATAAATGCAACACTTTTGTTTTTTGCCCTCATTTATCATGAGCTGAACTCAAAGATCTATGACTTCTTCTATGTACACAAAAGGCCCATTTCTCGCAATCATTCTTCACAAATATGTCTAATCTATTTTAGTGAGCACTTCTCTTTTGCTGAGATAATCCATCCACCTCACAGGTGTGGCATATCAAGATGCTGATTAGACAGCATGATTATTGCACAGGTGTGCCTTAGGCTGGCCACAATAAAAGCCCACTCTAAAATGTGCAGTTTCATCACACAGCACAATGCCACAGATGTCGCAAGGTTTGAGGGAGCAAAACTGACAACTCCCTGGCAGCTATTTAAAGCCAAAACAGGTGGATTCAGCACCACGGCCAGCTCCGCAGCCTACTGAATTGCAATTTAATTGCAAAATAAGCAATTCAGTAGGCTGCGGAGCTGGCTGATAACTGCACATTTTAGAGTGGCCTTTACAAGGTCTCTTTAAGACCTCCTGTCCATAGGTCTCTGATTACTGTAAAATATCAATGACAATCACAGTTACTTCTGAAATGCATAGTTTAGGGTGTAATTTGTGGAGGTTTACTCACACATCTCTGAATTCTTTGGAGCTTCTGGAGTCTTTCGGCCTATGGATGTTCCTCCAGCTGTTGCTGAAATGCATGTTTGTGTGCAGTGTATGTGCAATAAACACTCAGTGACACACTCTCTCTCTTCACTATGTATTCTGGCTCACTATCGTCCATCTAATATCCAACCTACTCAACAACCCACAAAATTGAGACTATAAACATCTGAGTTGCATGTCTACTCCTCACCCCTGATTTTAACTGCTACACCTGCACATCCAACTTCCCTAAGTGCTAAATAATTACACTCATGTTTAATTTGAATGAAAGTGTGTACAGATCAATCTTAAGAAATGATTGAGTAACATAGTACTGTCCAGGAATAATATTTTTTTATTAGGCTTTTTTGCCTTTTGACTCACTGCACACACGGGCATTTTCCGTTTCGGTTACTCCCGACCGTAGACGTAGGTTTGCAAGCCCTTTTTTCAGGCGTTTTTCTGGCATTTTTCTCCCTTATGAACAACAACCTTTGGTACACAAGAAAAACTCTTTGTGGTTTCTCGGTTTGATCGATTTGAGCAACCATGGGCATTTTCAGTTTGTTATAGTGCTTCCTAAATGTAGCAAATCACTTCATGCCCTCCATCTGTATTTCGCGCCATGGCAACGCAGTGATGTGACATCATATGCAAACAAGCTATTAGGGTATTTTTTGTTCGCGCTGAAGTAAATTTAAAATAAAAAAAATTTGGTTGGCCAATCCAAGGCCACTGCCCACGTGGGGCCCCTAGGCTGCAGCCTATGCAAGCCTGTGCATTAATCCGCGTCTGGCTAAGAGGTTACATGAGGTGGCACAGGAAAGTTTCCACAGTTGTGGATTTCTTTAAAATTGAAGGTACACATCATGCTAAGGCAGCCCAATCTGGTGTCTGCATCAAACCTTAAAACTTGGAGGAAACATACAGAACCATTACTAACATACCTAGCTAAATATTAAATATGAGTCAATCTCCCTGACCCTCAGATGATTTGCGGGAGTTAATACGGTGACTTGTGTGACCCCTTGTTTGCAGGTCCGGCACATTTTGAAATAAATACAGTTGTATACTGTGGTAGGCAAGTGTTTAATTTCTACCGTTTATGTACTGACTTAAGGCTTCCGTATTGAGTGAGCAGTGTTTTAATAATTGAGCGGCATGGTAACACATACTTGGAGGAATGATGTGATTGATCTTCAACCATCCTGCACCTGCTAGTTCTGTGGCAAAAGTTGTCACTCAACCTGGGAGTAGCCATGGTAAGGAGCGAGTTAGCATAATCTAGCATGTATTGTATATACTTCATGAATGCAACCTAACATTTGTTAATTATAGTTGACAGAATAATGCTCAATCTGTATCAATTGGAGCTAGCCAGATGGTTTAGATCTCGATCGACTTTGGAGGATTTAGGGACTGATTGTATCATTATAGGATACGGTGAATTGCTAACAAAGGCTCGGGCTTGTCTACATGTTTGCAAAGATGGTTGATAGAGCTCTAACTAGCTAGGTAGCTAGAATATATCTTGTGTTCATGCGTTTTGTGTTAGAAATGCAACGTAATTTGCAAATATAAAAAACGATTGATCAATCTGTACCAATATGTACCTGACATTCACCAATGCAGAACATATACTGTAAGGTTTCTCATTTCACCCCACAGAAAGAGTCTTCACAAGCTGAAGAGGAAATGGTCACTTCAAGATGCCCATCACCTGCTCTATTAAAATAAATATGAATTTCTAGAGTCGTGTCTTTGTCCATTAAATGTGTTTTGTGAAACTATTAGTTTGTAAGGCCCTTCTGTTTTGAGGATGTGAAAATAGCTATTTAAACTTCATAGCTAATATACTTTATTGTGATTGTTATTGTAGATGACAGCAGTCATTACTAATGTGTGAAATAGCTATATCCTGAAGTAGTCTTTGTTCAAGAGGTATTCTAGTAAATGAGGGTGTCTTTCTTTAAAGCTACACTGTGTATTTCTTTGAGTTGATTCTTAGCAAAAACCCCTTTGTTCTTTTAAAAATATGTGCTCATTCATTTGTAATTACTTCCACCTAATAATCAAAGTATTTTCTTAAGCGTTGAACCTTCCATTCACAATACCTACAATGGTGCCGCTCGAATTGCGGCAGCGATGTTACGCCTCCATCTTTAAAATACATTAGCCAAAGAGGGACATACCTAGAAATTCAAGCACGGCCTTTCACGCTTTTACACTAGTGGCACCGTGACGAATGTCAGGGGGAGATTACTCACAACTGCCTACAAATTTCAAAGTCTGTTGAAGATGTTAGATCATGCCTATTCTCGAGGACATGTAATAGCAGTGCTGGCTCAAGCTGTACATAAGGCAAGAACGTTCGCCTGGTAACACAAACTGGGATTTTCCGTTTCAAAATAATAGCGCTCGTGGTTCATTGCAATAATCATTGTTTATTCATTGCATAGGTAGTGTCCATGTTCATGTTTTGCTAAAATTAGTATTCTGTTGGAATAAAACAGACTCTAGTGAATGTTTTTCAAATGTAATCGTGTTTTTACATGAGACACTGACAATTTATTCAATCAAATTGTGTGTATAACATATTTGTTACTTTTATTAATAAAACATGTTAAATTATTATTTTTGCTATCACATGCTCTTATTGTTTTTTTTACACACAATACAATTGCATTTGGTTACAATTCACATGCTGTGTAGTGAATTAACAATTATTATTGCAATGAATCAAAACAAGCGCTATTGTTTTGAAAGAAAAAACGAATATCCAGGTTCACGTTGCTGGTATAATAACGCGAGGGGCTTTAGTTGCTTGTCGTATACAATTTCACCACTAGAAGGGAGCAGATCCTACACAATGCAGCTTTAAGCAATATTCAGAAGTGCCTGATGTTTACACGTATATTGCCATAATGTGTTTGATGTTTTTGAAAAGGCCATATTAATCTAAAGAAGATTTTGCAAAATTGATGCTCTATCACAGAAACTGTATGATGTTTAATATTAAGGTTGCAGAAAGTATGTTTCATATTTTCTTATCTTGTCGAAACTGTAAAAGAGAGGTTTGCATTTCTGTTTAGGCTTGGGAATATAGGAAAGAATTTGCTAAAGGCAACTTGAGACACCTGAACCTTAGATAGGGAGGGTTATAAAACAGGGCCCGGTTCCCCAATAACGTTTATACTTAGCGCGCTAAGAAGACTCAAAAAAAGATATATCTTACCGAAGTTGTTTATGTTCCTAAGTGTGTTCCCCGAAGTGTCCCTTAGGAAGCTTCTTAACGCGCTGCCTCTTAAGTTCGATGTTACAAAGGCGCTGTCCCAAGGGAAGGTGCTGAATTTGTTGTCATCGATTGCTCAGGAATCGATTTTTCACTTCATGAAAAGGTGCATTATGTGTTAAGAAAGACAACATGTTCTATGTAAATGAAACATTCCTCAAATTATTCCAGTAACATTTATTTTAGCATAGTTTAATTCATCAGTAAAATATAGACTTATTCATTAAATTATCAAATTGTCAGTAATGTGTTCATACGATATGTTGTGACTGGTAGACGAACCGGGTATCCCTCGGTAATCATTCACCCTCCTCTCCCGTTGTGCCACTTGTCCCGCTTCTTGACGTGGGTTTAACGACTTCTAAAAATGATGTAATACACTTTTATATCAATGGTAAGGTACTTTACAATCAGAGTTGATTGGCAAGCAGCTTCAGTTACTTCTGTTTAATGTGGTTTTGATTGCCATTGGTTCATGTTTACAATAAAAAGCAACCTATCTACAATAAACAGAGAGAGAGAGTTAGATAGAGAATAGGGTGGGGAAGCAACGTAAGAAAAGGGCAGAGGAACTTGTCAGAGGAACTTTAAGTTTTGCTGGACGAGGTGAGCTTGCACAAGGTGACACTGTTTTCCAGCTTTCAGAATAACTTGAGCAACAGCAACAAAAAGAGCTATGGAGCGACATAGCAAGGCTGCCTCCGGATCAGGCACACCGAGGTCCTGGCAGGACATCAGGAAAAATCTCAAAAGGGCTTAAGTTTTGCCGAATAAAACAATTGACATGGACTAAACGGCTCCGCGGCCGGCGCCTTCTTTGATTCAATACAAGGACACGTTGGATCGCTGCCATAGTTGGTCGCTTACTGGACACCACCATGCTTACCCATTTATAGATCTTAGCCATTTAGAGCCAAATTGTTTACCAGACTTTAATTATTAAAAGTGATTGCCAATTTAAACACTTTAATGACATTACGAAAAAGCCTTGGCTAATTACCACATATTAGTTCTGATACCAAACAAAGTCAATTTCATAAATAGTATGGAGTTACATTTGTGTCTTTATATTGCAATCAAAACTTTTAGCTTTGCAAACAAAACTATTTTTTTCAAAAGCAAAACACATGTCTCAATCATATATTATTAAATTGACAGCAACATTTTTTGTATTGCAATCAAACATTTTTTTATATTAAATCAAAAGAAAAAAAACGTTGGTCATGTTGTGTAAATGTTTTAT
>JACXGM010015143.1:0-16255 GCA_016801145.1 Umbra pygmaea | reverse complement strand
ATCCCTTTGTTTTACAAGAGATAATGCCTCTAATGGCGATTTTTTGACCCGTGTGAGGGTGTCTAAAATAAGTGGTTTTTTGGGTACTATTACATTGTGCACATGCCCCACACTTGTAGTTTCCATTGGGTATTGGTGCTAAGAGTGTTTACTCTTGAATTTTACTTCATTTATATATCCCAACCTGGTTTCCCAAGAAGTTACTCAGGAAATTATATAATTTACCTTTTACTTATTACTCTGAAAAAGTGTGCCTTCTAGAACTGAATCCACTTTATTGAAATATAAATTAACTTTACAGGAGAAAACAATTAGCAAAACTGCATAACTCCAAACACTGCATATATACATATATAAACATATACTGAGGGGATACAGTATATAAAAAAATAAAGCAACAGACTCTCCCGACTTTTTAACTATTGTTAACAATGAGGTTATAAAACATAAAACGTTGCATAACACCACATTTAGGCTCGTATCGTGTCAGTCTTCTTTATTTGGCTACGTTCACGCTCCAAGTTTCACACTGCTGTGCTGGCATATTAGATGCTTCAATAAATTACATGTTGTATTTATCGTTATTTAAAGTGTTTTGCCACTCACACGTTTACAACGGACGACAATGTTCTTTGGATCTTTGCTGAGACAAAGTCAAAATGATGAAAATACTTCTACCACTGGAAAATCTGCTTCTCTTCTCCCTCATCCATCCTTTGATTTTCTTTTTGGCAAGAAGCCAACATAACCTGCCAGCATTTCCCGTGCACAACACCTCCCGTGCATTAACATCATCATAAATAGAAAGAAAAAAAAGACTAATCACATTCTGACGATGCAGTAATGGAACATTACTGGGATTAAGGTCTGGAGATTTTCTTGGCCATGGACCCAAAATATCAATGCATGTTCCCCAAGCCAATTTGCCTTATGGCATGATGTTCCATCATGCTGGAAAAGGCATTGGTCATTAACAATCTGTTCGTGAAGAAGTTGCTCTTGAAGGAGGTGTTGGTACCATTCTTTATTCA
Source organism: Umbra pygmaea (assembly GCA_016801145.1). Taxonomy (NCBI): domain Eukaryota; kingdom Metazoa; phylum Chordata; class Actinopteri; order Esociformes; family Umbridae; genus Umbra; species Umbra pygmaea. The sequence goes on along the minus strand of JACXGM010015143.1, from coordinate 15,224 downwards.
TGGTAGTGAGCCCACTCACTTAGCTGAGAAGCAAATCCACACATGAATGGTCTCAGGATTCTTTACTTTTGGCATGACACAGGACTCGTGGTAGCGCTCACCTGGTCTTCTCTGCACAGTGTGTTTTCCGGATAGCCCAAACAATCGGAAAGGGGATTCATCAGATAATTTTTTTTCCCCCATTCCTCAGCAGTCCCTGTATCTTTCGCAGAATATCACTTGGTCCCTGATATTTTTCCTGGAGAGAAGTGGCTTCTTTGCTGCTCTTCTTGACACCAGGCCTTCCTCCAAAGTTCTTCACCTCACTGTGCATGCAGATGCACTCACACCTGCCTACTGCCATTCCTGAGCAAGCTCTCTACTAGTGGTGCCCCGATCCCACAGCGGAATCAACTTTAGGAGACGATCCTGGCACTTGCTGTACTGTCTTGGGTTCCCTGACTCCTTCTTCACAACAATTGAACCACTCTCCTTGAAGTTCATGATGATCCGATAAATGGTTGATTTATGTGCAATCTTACTAGCTGCAATATCCTTGCCTGTGAAGATCTTTTTGTGCAAAGCAATGATAACGACACGTTTTTCCGTTTTTACCATGGTTAAATAGGGTGACCAAACGTCCTCTTTTGCCCGGACATGTCCACTTTTTATGCACTGTCCGGGGCGTCAGGGGGGGTTTTATGAATCCATGAAAATGTCCGGTTTTCAATGGGTTTTTTATTGACTGGCGCTGCGCTTTGCACACAATACTAGAGTACTTTTTTTATAGAAGTTATTTTGTACCATTGAGGCATAATAAAGCATGTTCATTAAAGAAGCCTGTCTGAATGTCTCGCGAATGAATGGCGGGCAGTTTTGCCAACTTAGCAACTTTGTCGCTACTTTAGCAACTTTTCAGTCCCCCTCTTTTTCACAAAAGCGACTAGCGACAAATCTAGCAACTTTTTGGACAACCCTTACCTACTTTTTGTAGAAGAAAGTCGCTAGTATAATGCCGCGATTGTGTGGTCTTGCTTTCCTGCAAGGAATCGGAGGCACACCTCTCTCTCCGTCTATTCTATTCAGTGCCACAGAGACACAGAGAGAGAAAGATGAGCAGGGGAGAATGCGGAGCAGCACTACCACACCGCAGCTGACATAGGCCTGAATGAGCTGCGCATGTTCTAACAGCATTGTCAAGGACAATCATGAATCCATATTGTTTGCTACCTTTTGTTTTAAATTAAGAGTTTAATTTGACCATTTATTTTTATAATTTTCATGCACTTAATCAGAAGAGATTTTTATGAACTTAATCACGAGAGTTTTAGACAGTTGTTCATTCCTGTTTCTGTCGTGTGCAGAATCTTAGTTCAGTGGACATGATGACGTCAGAAATATGTTAATTAGCATATGGCTCATCTAGCGACATTTAGCTACTTTTCGAGCAGGCTTTACGGTACAGATCCACTTGTCCGACATGACTGGAGCCTGGTGTTGGGCGGTGTCGTGACGTTACACTCAATTTGTATGAGGGTATGCAGCGCCGCCTTCCCAGGATGCTCTGCGGGCGCGTTGAAGTCACGTGACGTCACCCATAGGAATACGGTATGGATCCACTTGTCCGACACGACTGGAGCGTGGTGTCAAGTGGTGTCGTGACGCTACACTCAATTTGTATGAGGGTATGCAGCGCCGCCTTCCCGGGATGCTCTGTGGGCACGTTGTGATAAGTGATGTGACGTCACCCATAGAAATAGAGCGAGGTGCGACGCGACAGACTTGTAGCACGGACAAGTGGATCCGTACAGATAGAGCGAGGTGCAATGCGACAGAAGTGTAGCACGGACAAGTGGATCCGTACTGTTAGCTACCTTCCATAGTTGGCAACACTGTCGGCGGGGCCGAGTGTCCTCTTTTTTGAAAATTAATATATGGTCACCCTAGGTTAAAGAACAATGATTTCAAGCACCACCCTCCTTTTAATGCATCCAGTCTGTTATTCTAACTCAATTAGCATGACAGAGCGATCTCCAGCCTTGTCCTTGTCAACACTCTCACCTGTGTTAACGAGACAATCACTGACATGATGTCAGCTGGTCCTTTTGTGGCAGGGCTGAAATGCAGTGAAATGTTCATTTTTTGGGGATTAAGTTCATATTCATGGCAAAGAGGGACTTCGCAATTCATCTGATCACTCTTACTGACATTCTGGAGTATATGCAAATTGCCATCAACATTGAGGGAGCAGACTTTGTGTAAATTAGTATTTGTGTCAAATTTGCAATCTGACCCTAATCATTGCAACCTAATCATCACCAACTTTCAATTGGTTTATTCATTCCCTCTCCCCCCACTTCTCCCCAGGCTGTTGCTGTAATGATAATTTGTTTTCAGTCAACTGGCCTGCTAAAATAAAGGCTAAGTGTATGTATGTGTGTTTGGAGCCATGCATGTGTGCATACCTCAATAGTGACCTGCAGGTCATTTCCTGTCTTGGTTACAGTGAAGCTGTTGAATTTTGGGTCAGGATGGTAGGTGAGTTGTGAGCACGCCAATGTCAGGTTGGCTACTTTCAGATACACAGTGCTGGTGACTGGCAGGTTAGTGTTGACATCATACTTAGGTGTGTGGTACCACAGTTCCTAAAAACACCAACATGAAAAAATATTATTAAAATCATAACCAGTTGCGATTGTTTGTTATACAACATATGACCGAGTGCATGTTAAAAATAAGACAGAGTAAAAGTGTTTGAAGAAAATTGGTACTCAGTCAAGGAATCAAATAATTGTTAAGCCCACCCCAGAGCTGGTGTTGATTGTGATGACCTGAGGGTCGTGGCCATGAACAACTCCATCCACCAACTCCAGATGTGACCCCAGGATTTTGATTCTCCTGTTACCACTGCAGAATGCATAGGGAATTATCCCATCAGAGAAGGATTGTTGGTGATGGGATACTAAGCATATTTACTCTACAGTAGTTTCACTTAGATAATCAAGACTAGCTCTTGTCAGATATACATTGTTTTAATACAACCCCAATTCTGAAAAAGTTGGGTCAGTATGGAGAAAGATAGAAAGAGCCATTAGTCAGCTGCAAATTTGGCTTGACACCAAAAAAATTCTAACAAAAGTTTTCTCAGTGGTTTACAGTAGTATGAGATGCACTTAAAAACATACAAAAAGTTTACCAAAGTTTGACTACAAGAAAGGCCCCATTTTAAAAATGGCAGCAGCCAGGTCCTTATAATGACCATTACTTCTTTGTATTCCTCCTAGACCAGGAATACTGGTGCCTGATACATGTTTTGGCCATGTAATATTATAATTAGCACTGTTGCATGGTAGATAAGGGATTTCAAGTACAATTATATATTAAAGCAAATGGTTACAAGCATATTTATGCGAAAAATAAGTACAATTTCCCTTAAATTATTGCATATTTCTCCTTTCTCATATCGTTTTGCCTAGCGTTAGTGGTTTCTGTCAGTAGCGTAGCCATAAAAAATTATGTGGGTGTGCATCTAAAAAACTTGGTGTGCCACAAAGATTTTTCTCTACGAAACAAGAGGCCTATACTACGAAGTTCAACATGCCCTGGATTTCCTTTCATTACCTGGCTTCACTGAACTTAACAATTGCGATCTAGATACGAGATGTCAGGACGCTGATTATCAATTCGTTAAATCAACCCAGGATTTCCCAATCTAGTGACGAGCGCGTTCACATAAAAGGGGCGGTGTGTGCACCATTGGACCAATCGCAGGCACGGACAAGTCTATGAGAGCCGCATATTTCGCTCAACTGTAGTAAATGATCATTTTAGAGAAATATGAAGAGAATAAAAATATATAATCCTGACATAAAGCAGGAAGGAAAGCTGGGAAGAAAATGACACCTGTGTATTTATAAATGCCTCAGGCTCATTGATATCACTGACTGTAATTACAATTGTGGATTCCATTAAACCAATGTGTTGCTTCATGCTGATCGTCTATGACAATTTTATTTACTTTTATTATTTATACATATGTTTTTCTATTTTTTTCAGTCGTTTCCTCTTATTCTGGTCTATTTTTGTAAATTTTTTTGACCTGTGACCTTCACTAGATTTACCATTAGTCGTCACACTCTTCCTCCCATAGAAGTTGATTAAAGTGATTCTCACAATTCCCAACTTGACATGGTCCACAAGTAGGCATGCATGGTAGTCCATATGCCCTGCAACTGCACCGTTGTGTTTGGCAGACAGTTGTGCAATTACAGTGGATCATATGCAGTAGGCTTTCTGGGGCAGCAGTCTTACTGGTCATAACTGTCAAGAACCAGTTGTCCACCAGTTTCCATCCCCAATCCACTGTGTTCATGTCACCTTCCTTTCCAATCCACATCCATGATCTGAAAGTAAACTCTTTGGCAGTGGTATTTGGTTGAGGCCTCAGTTGGAGGCAGACGTTCTGGGATAACAAATTATTTGGCAGTAACAATTTTCTTGCTAAAAAGGTTGTAGCGCAAACAATTGAAATGTGTGAATCAGTACACTTTCCACCAAACAACACTGCCATTGCCTTTGTCAATTTGCCTTGCAAAATGTTAGACAGCAGAAACAAAGTGAGTTGTACAAAACCTTTCTTTTTAGTGTCCTCTGTGTACACAGACAATGTTCTTAATGCTCAAGTTCATGTGTACAGACCCTGGTGATACTTCAAGGCTAGAGAGTATAGAGATATTGTTATTCACGTTGGCACCAATGATGTTAGTATGAAACAGTCAGAGGTTACTAAGCGTAACATAGCTTCAGCTTGTAAATTAGCTAGAAAGATTTGTTGGCATCAAGTAATTGTCTCTGTCCCCCTCCCAGGTAGGGGTAGTGATGAGATCTACAGCAGACTCACACAACTCAATTGCTTGCTGAAAACAGAGTTCAGCGTGTCATAGAGAATTTGGCCAGCAGCATAGAGCCCTGTATTACACTGCTGGTTTTCTTCTAAAGCTAAGCAGGGTTGGGCCTGGTTATTCCCTGAATGGGAGACCAGTGCTGCTGGAAGTGTTGTTGGAGGGCCAGTAGGGGGCCCTCTTCCCTCTGGTCTAAAAATCAATCCCAATGCCCCAGGGCAGTGATGGGGACATCTGCCCTGGGTAGGGTGCCGTCTTTCGGCTGGGACGTTAAATTAGGTGTGTCACGATACAAAAAATTCAGTAGTTGGTGCAAATACCAGTAAATGAACACGATTCTCAATGCCGATTTCGATACCACGGTAAAAAAAGGATTTGCTAAGATTACATGTACTTGAACTCGAAACATTAACTTCTTTATTAAAATACTTGTAAAATATCAAAATGTCATAAAAAGACAAAACAATGTGCAATATAGCATAGACCAACATAATATAGTGCAAATAATGCTCTATAGAGCAACAACTAGTGTCCCCAGACACATTCCAGACATCTTTTTAAAAGGTACTGTGCAAAAACAACAACAATGCAAAACAAAACAGTGGACATGGCATTGCAGCCATTCAGCTAACAAGATGAATATGGTTTTTTTTCACAACATTGCACAGCTTTTCTTGGCTAGTTCAAGATTTTTAGAGAGGAAAACTAACATGTCAACATGGTCTTGGGTAATTTGCAAATGATTGTATGTAATGTGTTGGGCATTGGTCCCATGTGTATGGCTGTATTGGATAATAAAAACTTTGAATCATATGTTCTTATCAGTTTAATATCAGAATTTTTCCCCATTGGTGAACTATATATATTAAATTGATTTTTCTCATATTATTATTTTTTCTTGCTCCATGCGCTCCACACATCGACTCAGTATTGCAGTACCTCTGGGAAAGGTGCACCCATTTCAACTGTGAAAATTTAAAAAGTATATTATCCTACACCGAACAAAGCAGACTACCTAGCTAGCAACTGGAGGCACAGCCCTTTTTGTTTGCTTTAGATTTTTTCCTGCTATTTTTAGTTATCCTCCCTTGATAAAGCTAGCTAGCTACAGTATTGCTAACACTGGCATCTTGGCAAACCGTGCCTACGGTGCTTCAAAAAAGGGGAATCGTCTGTGTTTTGTCATTTTAGAACCGGAAGGTTTTGGTAGTATCGGTTCTCGTGACATCCCTACATTAAATGGGTGTCCTGACTCTCTGTGGTCACTAAAGATCCTATGGCACTATTCGTAAGAGTAGGGGTGTTAATGCCGGTGTCCTGGACCCATCCCAAACTCCCATCCCAAACTCTCAATTTGCTCATTCATTCCCCTGTCCCCCCCCTTCTCCCCAGGCCGTTGCTGCAAATGAGAAAGTGTTCAGTCAACTTGCCTGGTAAAATAAAGGTAAAAAAAGAATTTGTAGAAAAGAGGCTCTCTTTTTGGGACTTGCCCAGAAAAAGATTCAAGCCTAATCTGTTGAAGAGTGACGAACTGCATCCTAACTTGAATTGTGCTAATCTTTTATCTAACAACATAGATCACAGAATAATTTCAGATGTTTTAGGCTCACTCTCACTAAGTTCAAAGGGTTATGAATGCATGGTGATATTTTTGCAATGTAGTCTTACATTATACCAAGATTACTTTGCTTTCCAGCTCTTCTGTCAAATACGCTCTCTACTCCCATTCTGCTGCTGGGGCATTTGGGTTAAGTGGCAACAACACACATATTTCAACATCACGTCCTCTAATATTTCCTCATTTGTCATCAAAACATCCAAGATTTATGGAAATGTTGTGTAAAACACAACAAGACACAACGAATGCTGCAACTTTGAGGACTGAACTGTAAAGTTCTCCTGTCCTATCCAAACACCTAAAACACATTTTCAGTATGCCGAATGTTTGTTCAATTCCACTGCGTTTGTGTTTTTGATTAAACAGCATTTCACACACTGTTGATGGCATCATAAATGGTGTCATCAGCCATGTCTTTAACTAATAGCCATTGTCCCCTTCACAGCCACCCATCCAAGGGGGGATTCCGCTCAAAAATGGCGGGAATGGCAGAGTTTGCTAGCATAAATTAGTCATGGCTTGAGCCAGGGTAATTCGCAAAGACATGGGTGATTTTACTATTAGCATCGCAAATGACTTATGCTCATTGAATGGTATCCCTTGCGGTAGATGTATATCAGTGCAAATAAGTCAGCCTAAATAATTTTGGAATTTATGCCTATTTTTATACATCTTAATGGACACCACAATGATTTCCATTGTGGTATTATTTTTCCTTGTAATTATGTATGGTTTCCAAAAATGGGAACTGCTCTGTCTGCCTAGCGAGATCACGCACAGAACACAACATGTATTGCCTAGCAACCAAGAGTAGCAGCCATCAGGCAAGTGTCATTTAAATATACTTCTGGTGTACTTTCAAACTTTTCAATGCTTCGTTTTATAAGTACAGAAACTATTTGTAATACTGTAGAAGTTTGGTACCATTACGGGCATTATTAATGGGGTTATTTACAAGATACACCCTTGGTTCTATTAGCGCCTACACTAAGCCATTCGGCTGATAGCGCCAACTCAACCAATGTTATAACAAGTGAAAAAAGCTTACGGGGGGTTGTTTGGCTCGAGGTAAAGGTGCAAAGGACCCTAGGGATATATTACTCCAAACCATCACTTTCATTTATTAGTAAATGTTTTACTAGAGTTTTTTTCCTATCTTTATTCAAGAGCATGTTCTTTCAGTTTGAGAGCATTTCTCATTAATATTATGTTCAGATTTTGTAAATTTTTTTGGCTCTCAGCTTTAAATGTTCTCCTTGCGCTCAGGCTACTTCTGTGCACTTGTGAATCTTCTCTCGGATTTCTCCTGCGCTCTCAGATTTTCTGTATTACAACCCTGTCAAAATTAACCAACATAGAATTCCAGGTGTAGGGTTGACCAAGGAATAGATCCCTGCCCTTGTCTAGGTAAAAATTTGTTTTACTTTACAATGTCCCTTGAGGCCGGGTACCCCCACAATTCCTCTAACCTGTACTGTACTCCCACCTTCAAAGGCTTTTTATATGTACTACCCTTGACTTAAGAATTTTGAAAAAAATGCCAATTAATATATATATATATATATATATATATTTATACGGAATCCAAAACAAAAATCCAGAAAATCACATTTTTAAATGAAAATTAATTATTTAAAAAATCATACAATGTGATATTCTGGATTTTTGTTTTAAATTCCGTCTCTCATAGTTGAAGTCTACCAATGAAAAACAAACCTGCAAAATTGGCAGTGTATCAAATACTTGTTCTCCCCACTGTACTGGTTAACCTTACAACTGCTGAAGGTTACATAGGGATATATCGATAAACAACGCAACACGTGATGTGTGGTATGGCAACGCGCAGCACATTTATGGATAAACCCTTGCCTGGTTCCAGTCCCTGAATCAGGTTAGATAAGCCCCATAAATAGTCATGGAAATCCAACTGACCCGTAAATTTGTATGGGTGTAATGTCAACTAGTAGTGTTTGTGTTAGGGAGTCAGTTCTTCACTCTGTCCAAGGGGTGGAGGTAGAGGGCTCTGGAAAACCCAGGGTGTGAAATGTGTGTGGTACTGTAGGTAAGACAATTAGGCTAATAATCCAACCACCACCAGTGTAATGACATAGCCACTAGCTAGCTATCGCTTTGGCACGAAAAAAAAAACTTTTACATAAATATTAGATTACTTAAAACCTGTAGCTGGTTAGCATGTCTACATCAGTAACAATCTTTTTGTGGTAAGTGAATGTTAAAATAGTTTTTATTTTTAAGATGGTCTTATTTGAAAGTTGGTGTTGACATTTGAAGCAAGAGGAATTGTCCCTAATGTTTTTTATTTTTTTCAGCTCCCCAGGGGGGCGTAGTGATACTTTTTGATTACATACTACAGCACTTGAGTGATTAGGCAAAATTCTATGTGTGGATACCAGGGAATTGTCATAGGCTTGGAATGCAATTTTAGCCAATCAAATTGCAGATATCACCGAACCCATTTCATAAGGTTAGATAGATGCACATATGCATGCTCTGTGTGTGCATTCATGCTTTCCTGTGTGTTCTTTCTGCACGACCGTAGGTGCATACAAATGTGTTACCTGGCCCATGCGGTAGCTGGTAAGATGCCAGTGCATGTTGGTGAGGACCTGTATGTGATTAAAGTCTTGCCCAAACAGCGACCATCTGGCAGGACAGCACACACACTGACAGAACCTTTGTCTCCACTGGGGATGTGGAACGTCAGACTGGAACCAGTGTGGTTCCACACAGGAGACCTGACCACATCAAAACACATAGAACTAAGGTTAGAAACAAACATATAACAAAATAGAGTGGAAGCGTCTGAAGGACTGCATTATTGTGAAACAGGTTATTATTATGGTTGCAGCATATCAACAGTGCCTATCAAAGCGACGTACAATCTAGCCCAGCACCATCCAGGAATATGGGGATGGCAAGGCAGGTTAGCACCCCTACTTTCCTTGCAAAATTATAAGAAATCTAATTAAAATTTGGAACAAATATTAAGTGACACAAATCGACACAAAACATAATAAAGTTACTGTTGTGTTATTGGAATTAACATACAGTTTATGTATTTGTTGGTCTTAAGGGAGAAAACAATGTTTTTTTTATTTTTTTTAAAAACAATGTTACACCTCCCAACCAATCAGGAATGCTTGTGTTGTGCATTAAAGCAGTTTGTGTGCAGTGACATGGAGCACTCACACAAAAAGGGCACAGAAATGCATAAACTACTTATTTCCCACAAAGAGTGCTAAAATAAAAAAAGACAAAACATCCCGTAGCCAATGAGAGCCTAAAGGGGGCTGACAAGATTTCCACTGCAGCAAAATTCTGTGTCAGGCTAATAACGAGGTAAAAGCAATGATATCAGCGTTACTTGAGAAGATTAAATATACCGTGAGGGGATCATACTCCAAATTCTTAGATAAATGGCTGATTTTTATTTCATATTTTAATAGTTTATGAATACATCCCTTAGATCTACCATAATCCACATTATATCACTGGTTCATCAAGACTAATTTATTATTATTGTATGTAGCCATTTGTATGCATGTTTGCTTATTATACGTTTGTCTGGGTGTTTAATGTGGGGTGCGGGTTTGGGGGGTGGGATAGGTAGTGGGGGGGTGGAGAGTTCGGGACCGTGTTGGGCCTGTCTGGCCACTTGTGGGGCGGGCGGGGATTTTATAAACATTGTATTATATCTCCTATTTTTTCTTTTTTATATCTATAAATAAATATATAATAAATGATAAGGTCAGCAACAAAGGTCAGTTAGCCTGTGGCATTCAAACAATGCTCAATTGAAAATATGCCCCACACCATTACAACATCAGCAGCCTGAACCGTTGATACAAGGCAGGATTGAGCCATGCTTTCATGTTGTTTTCACCAAATTCTAACACTACCACCTGAATGTCACAGCAAAAATTGAGAATCATTAGACCAAGCAATATTTTCCAGTCTTCTATTGTCCAATTTTGGTGGGCCCATGCAAATTGTAGCCTTAGTTTCCAGTCTTAGCTAACAGGAGTGGCACCCGGTATGGAATTCTGCTGCTGTAGTTCATCTGCTTCATTTTTCGATGTGATGTTCATTTAGAGATGCTCTCCTGCACACCTTGGTTGTAGCCAGTTTTTATTTGAGTTACTGTTAGATTTTTTCAGCTCGAACCAGTCTGGCCATTCTCCTCTAACCTCTGCCATCAACAAGGTATTTATTTTCACCCAAAGAACTGCCGCTCACTTGAAGTTTTCTTTTCGAACCTTTCTCTGTAAACCCTAGATATGGTTGTTCAGGAAAATCACAATACGTCAGCACTTTCTGAAACACTCAAACCAGCCCATCTAACACTAACAATGCTACATTCAAAGTCACTTGAATCACCTTTATTCCCCATTCTGATGTTTGGTTTGAACTTCAGCAGATCGTCTTGACCATTTATACATGCCTAAATTCATTGATTTGCTGCCATGTGATTGGCTGATTAGATATTTGCGTTAAATGCAGTTGAACATGCTTTCGGTTTGGAACAAGTACATAGTGTGACAAGACATGTCAACGAGGGGCTCCTGATTCTTTAGATTTAACTACCTTAAAACTCCCTAAAATACATACTGGAGTCGAGTTAATAGTTTCAGTTGATTATTTTCTTTCAATTGTTACCTAAATTACACGTTTGAAACATGCCAAGCTCGCCTTACTGAGGAACTTTCCGAGTTCCATTCTCCTTACCCCCTTTCAAAGATGGCAGACTGTCCTTTGTTCTGTTTAGTGTTTGTTTTAGTGTTGACTATTTTAACATGTTTTTAAATGGATTTTAACATGGATTATTCATCGCTGACAAATAGTTTGCCTCTCAACAAAGCTTGGTGTGAGACATTTGAAAAATTGTGGTTTACACCTTAACTTATGAACTATTTTCCCCTGGTTTGGAGACCTACTCCATGTGCTGTGCTTAATCAGTTTTGGCCTTTTTTTTGGACTGAGAGTATGGAGTTTGCCCGGTTCTTTTTGTTTGGCCGGTATCTACTTTCAGGGTAAACCTGCATTACTCTACCTGCCTTAGAATCTTTAAGGTGCATTTTGGCAAAGCTCAGTCGTGACTCCATGTGGCCTTTCTTGAGGAGTGGCTTTTTGCTTGCAACCCTCTCATACAAGCAACATTTCTGGAGAATTTGTGATATTGTTGTCACATGTATACAATGACCACTCTTTGTCATGAATTCCTGCAACTGCTTCAGAGTTGCTTTAGGCCTCTTGGTAGTCTCTCTGAACAGTTTCCTCTTGGCTCCTTCATCCAGTTTCATGCTGAGCTAATTAAAATAACCACAGCTGATCACAGTTGAAAGTTAATTGGCTTTGTGTACTATTGAGAAGGTGATTAACTACACCTGGTTGGGTTTACAATTCATTTTTAGGAGGGGGGAAATACTTTTTTCAACTCAGTGATTCTGTTTTTTAATTTGTAATTTCTTTTTTTCTGACAAGTTGGTATTATATCTTTTACTTGGATGTTATGAGTTACAGCTGAATGAAACAAAAACTGTGTCTGTCCGTTTTCATTTCAGGCTGCAGAGCAACAAAATGTGATTATTTTACAGGGGGGTGATTCTTTTCTATACCCACTGTAAGTGACTGTTTTATTCCACCAAAATACTCTTGGGCTAAAATCACAATGAGTGTTAAATCTAAAAATTGTATAAAGCATGGTCTTAATACACACATGCTGAAATGAATTATTACACTTATTTAACCACTCCCTGTCCCAGGGTAAATTGCCAGGATCCCTTACTTAAGCATCCATTACACTTTTGCTGAATCCTGGTAGGAATGCATCTAAATGTGGTTCATATCAACTGTTAAATTCTGATTTTAAAATACTCTCTAAACTGTTAGCTATGCGATTGGAGGTACTCTTGCCATGCCTGATTTCAACCGATCAGACGTCTTCATTAGAGTGCAGTATTTTTTTTTTATGTGCAACATCTTTTAAATGTACTTTACAGCCCTTCACCTAATATCGTGCCAGAAGCTGTGGTTTCATTATATGCAGAAAAAGCATTTAACCGCGTGGAATGGGATTATCTTTTCTTTGCTTTGCTTTGAAACAATTTGGTTTTGGTAAAACATTTAGTCAGTGGGTCCGACTTCTTTATTTTTCCCCACAAGCAACAGTGGTCACAAACCAGGTGTGCTCACAAAGTTTTCCCTTATCTAGAGGTACTAGACAAGGTTGCCCACTTAGTCCACTTTTATTTTTAATAGAAATAGAACCATTCTTCTTGCCATAAAATCTACTCCCTCAATACAGAGTATTCCCAGATGGGGAGTGGAAAATAAACTATCCCTCTATGCGGAAGACATGTTGCTTTATGTATCAAACCCATTGTTAGTTATCAAGGAAATAATTTTACTGCTATAAACTTTTGGACCGATTTCTGGCTACAAGCTTAATTTATCAAAGAATGAATACTTACCTGTAAATGAATGAGCAATGAAAATCCCAGACCATGCTCTACCATTTGATATATTGAGGTCGGGTTTGGAATACTTGGACATTAACATAACTCCTTAGCCTGGTTGACACCAGGCCCTTCTCAGTTGTAACTGAGAGTGGGTCTGGGCAAGGTTCATTCACAGCCCATTTTCAAAGGGGCGTCACTAACGGACACTGCTCAAATGCCTGTCGGTGCAAATGGACTTATACGTTTTTTATATAACAAGATTTTATTTTAGATATGAAGGCTTCAAGTGTTGTTCTTTGCTCGGATTTTAACAAAAAGGAAACTTTCAAATCGCTTAAAACAGATGCGATAGCTGATTCGAACGACTGATATTCCGGATATTTCATTGCGGCAGCCATTGTTGTAATTAGCCTCTTTCCGACCAAGTAGTTACATGAACATAGTTATAGGAACAGTCCACTTCTAAACAGTTCTATTAACAACTCTCCCCCAAAACCGGTTTTGCTATTTGCATTCGCACTGGTCAAGTGGCCATAGGAACTGGTAGAAGGGATAAGGGTGTGACGAAAGCACCGCAACAGGCTTTTATAGCGTTGTCACAAGACTTTAGTGTAGCGCCACATACAACATTTCACAGTTTAATGTTTGTAACACTGGGTGTGTGATTGGAGATAAGTGTGTAAATCATCTTATGTATGTGGATGATCTGGTTGTTTTCAGCCCAAGTAGTGCTGGGTTCCTTCGGCGGCTTGCTGTTCGTTCAGATTACGAGGCTGAAAATGACATACCAATACAATTTTATGAAAATAATGTTGTGTTGATAATGTCCTAATAATGGAGTTCGAATCACGGCGTTTAAAAACTAGGCTGGAGTCATAGAAATTGAGTAGCTACTTAACACAGAAACACAAAAGACTAAGTTTCCAGCATAATATGTAGTATTATACGCAACAGACAAACGAAGCGACCGGCGTAATTTATAAATTGGACCAATCAACGTAGACCTAGGAAAAGGGAAAATGGAAAGACCCTGCTCTGGAGTAGGAGCTAAAATGGTTATAGGAACTGCGGTGCGGGGGACTAAATAATCCCCAAATTTCTCCTGTCGGAACAGAAGAAAAAAAGGTTTATAAGAACGTTATGTTCTAGGAACTGCAAAAATCCCTGCGGTCGGAAAGCGGCTATTGTCTGCTTCAACCAATGACAGTATATAGCTGCGCTATTGTCATTGTGTAAAGCCCGCCTCAACTGTTGTGATTGGTGCCTCGATTTGGAAAAAATTGGAAATGGGCTTGAATGGGCTCTTGGCCAGCCTGACTTGCAGAGCAAATCTCAAATTTGCCGGAAGTCTGTCAGGGTTCCCTCAAGCTAATAACTCCTGCCTTCAAAGATCTTTTTGATGGGAACTTTGCCCCTACTTTAAGTTTAATTTTTATATTTAAATCAGACCTACAAAGGTGGGATATGTTACATTTTAGTTTAGCTGGCAGAGTGACTTGTGTCAAAATGTAAACATTACCAAGGTTTCTATTTTTGTTTCAATGTCTCCTTATTTTCTTATCAAAATCATTTTTCCATCAGATAAGATAATTTCAAGATTCATATGGAACGGTACTGTAATGTTTGTTGCTGTAACTATGACTTCGCAAGTAATACCAAACAGATATAATGTTTAACACTTTATTTTATAAGTCAGTATGCTAGGACGAATGGGCCTTCTTCTTAAGCTAGTTGTTATCTCTACTCCATTCCTCAGCTCCCCCGCCTTATCACCATGTAGTCCTACGCGTATACATAAGGGACTATATTATTCACATCACATCTTCCCTCCTTTGAGTATTTACTACTATGCATATGAGATCTGTCAATATTATAGTTACAAGCAGTAAAACCCTCCTAATGGTTACTTTACACAATACTATGCCCATTAAGTAAATCTCTTATTGATACAAATAATAATATGCTTTCTAATGGTTTCTTTACACAATACTATGCCCATTAAGTAAATCTCTTATAGATACAAATAATAATATGCTTTCTAATGGTTTCTTTACACAATACTATGCCCATTAAGTAAATCTCTTATAGATACAAATAATAATATGCTTTCTAATGGTTTCTTTACACAATACTATGCCCATTAAGTAAATCTCTTATAGATACAAATAATAATATCTTTGAACAGATTAACCATTAGCTGAGGCTGCTGGGTGGACTACCAGACTGCCTTACATAGAAATGCTGAGG
>JACXGM010015142.1:0-21555 GCA_016801145.1 Umbra pygmaea | reverse complement strand
GGTGTATACACAGAATACATCCTACCATTAAACTAGTGATAATGGTGTATACACAGAATACATCCTACCATTAAACTAGTGATAATGGTGTATACACAATATTTCCTACCATTAAACTAGTGATAACGGTGTTTACACAATATTTCCTACCATTACACTAGTGATAATGGTGTACACACAATTTATCCTACCATTAAACCTATTCACAATAGGCTGTATATGTTGAACACATCTAGAGCTGTGCTTCTTTTGTCTTCTAGGTGCCTATTACAGACAGTGACCTAAGCTGTCCATCGCTGAGAGTTGTTTTATTTTCTGCTGGCCAGTGCTGTATTTCTATTTTTTCTTATCTCATCACTTTCTATTGACCAAGACATTTGGCTGCTGTGCTACGTGAGGGTGGGGAATCCCGACACGCTCCAGGTTGGACAGCAGTTCAGAATTGTGTGGTTGAGCTGAAAACCACACTCAGATTTTTTTTCCCCCTATTTAAGTGTTTTTTTCTAGTTTGAATTGGCGTAAACCAAGACAACCTTCTGTAAAGGAGATACTCTGACAGTCTGATGCTGAGGAAACATACAGTTTGATGAGGAAGATGTTGAAGAAGAAAAAGTGTTCCTGTTTTGCTGGAGTTTTACTTTCATTGTTATTCTCATTGGTTCATTGTTTTTTTTTATCATGGTGGATCAGGCCTTTGCTGGATATATAACTGGGCAACCTACATCTGTCAATCTGTCCATCGGTCTGTGCGAATCGCCTGTCGTACAAGCCAACATGGTGACCGTGTGGCTTTTCAAACCCAGGATCCATTTCTGTCATCCTCGCATTGGGCTGAACATCAAGTCTGAACCACAGCACCAACCCAGTCCTATTGGATTTAGTGCTTCTCTGAATATGTAACATTTTATGAATAGATATTTTCAGCCTTGTATTTGAAAAAAATAAAATAACCTACAATCTATTTTAGGATGCTGGGTGTTTGGGTGTGCGCTGACTACTGTTCAGTCCAGGAGAGAAAACGATCGTTATGTGGACTTGTAGTGTGTCTCCTTTTCCATTAATACTGTGTCTTTTTGAGCGCCTGGTGTATTCACCCATATGGAGGAAGGACTGGCAGTTTGAACCAGTGTGCTGTGGGACATACAGTACAGCTATGGTTCAGTGTTTTTTTATGTGCATGCTTACTGAAAGTGTAGTCTCCCGTGTGCTGCAATTGTTTTCTCTACAGAGCTATTTGACACTATATCAGTCAATCAGAGGCCCAGTCACCGCAGAATCAAATTGTTTTATTTGGGGCGGATAATTAAAATATGCTATTTGACATGTATCCCATACTCATCTAAACAGTGTGTTCCATCAGTATTTATCTTGTATGTATTTGATGCTGAACTGATATATGTTCTCAGCACATGAGGATCAGTCAGGTCTGTGCCAACCAGAGGTCCATGCTGTTCTAGGAGGGGTCCTATTCACTGTTCTAGGAGGGGTCCTATTCACTGGGAACCAAACAGGAAGTTACCTGATGTTGAAGTAGCAAAATACAAGCTCTCTTTTTTGCTAAAATCTTTCTTGTTGCAAAAATGTTTTGCTATGGCGGACACCCCAGTTAGTTTTTGTTACCGTCTTCTCTTTTTGTAGAAAGCTTTCTAGTCAATGACCACCTATTCAAGTGTAATTCATGTCTGAAGGACAGTTTGGGCATTTTATTTGTTTTATACTTTTATTTAATCTGATTGTGGTGTCAGTCTTTAAAGGGTATGTCTCATTTCCTGTACATGCCTTTCCTAATGAAATGCATTTGCCCTGTCTCGTACACAGACAAACAAACAAATGTGTACCGGACAGAAAGGTGGAATGTGGAGAACAGTTCGTCATCCAAGTAACCAGAAGTTAAAAGTGAGAAAATGATGTAATTCAACCAAAGGGAACTATTATCTATGAAAGGTGTGTGATTGGGTTAACCATAGATAATAATACAGATGAATATCTGTAGTGTTAACTGCTTCTCCGCTATTTCCATACTTTTTGTTTATTGAGTTAAAAATAGTGGGCCGTAGGAGTGAAGCAGAAATGTTTTTCTACATTTTATATCCGACCTCACAACATTTATATTTTTAGTAAATTTAGCAGATGCTGTTATCCAGAACATCAAATAGTTTTTGATGCATATGTTTTCATACTTGTCCCCACTGGGTATCAAACCCACAACGCTGGCAGGGGAGCAACTGCCAGCAGAGAAACACGCGGCCATGTGTTTGAGTTGTAAAAAGGGATTCATGCTGCATGGAACGCCTGCTAATATAGAGACCTTTAGACAATTGTTTCCAGGATGGTTCCCTGCATTTTGAACTACATCTCACCTGGGCCAGTAGAGCTCAGGTGAAAAGTGATGCACCGTGTAGGGAATAGTGTGTGATTTGGGGCGTACTCTGCTGCATATAGTTAGAGCCCCACCTAATGGTCTCATTATGTATTACAGTTGTTTATTGCACATGTATATAGATAAGGTAATATGACAGTTCCATGTTTGATCAAGATTTTTCAATAATTTCATTGTAATTAGTTGTTTCTGTTGTAATCATCTGTTTCGAAGTTGTATGATGGTGTTTTTGTTGTCGATATGCTTTGTCCAAATTTATCTCTTTTGCCTTGAGTCTATGTGCATATCTGAGACTTGTAGATGCGTAAAATGTTCTGACTGTTTTTGCCGGATGGATTTGTGCCATATGTATTTTTTTCAGGGACTTGTAGATAACGGGGACTGGTAGCTCTTAGCTGACGGAGAAGGATTGGTGTAGAGCTGCCCACAGCTAAGAGTTTTGTATCGTTTTGTGTGACGATGGTACCATCGTGTGGACATTCTGAATATTTAATTACTACTCTGCTGTATCTGATCAGATAGCGAGTTCATACTGTTTATTGGTATATACTGACTGTCCTGTATGCTTCTAGTTCAGTTTGAATTTAAATTATGTGTAAATGTTGAACTATTTTCCTGATCCAGGGCCTGTATGCAATTTACAAATCATGAAGGCGTCAACGTTTTGAGACGTACTGTAACAGACTGTTTTGTATCATGAACTCCAATAAAAGGTTTTGCTTTACCATCTCAAAACACATGACAATTGCATATTCATTAGGATGGTATGTCGAGTTGTGTTGTTTGATTTCATGGCCGTAGTGTATGATACCTTTATCCATACTATCCTACAGTAACGAGTCAAAGCATCAGTAAATGTGCGTGTGGCTTATGTAGGCTCAATGTGCATGTGGAGCGATTGGCTTAATCTGAAAATAATAAACCACATTTGAACCAGTCATTTGCTTCCATTTTTTTATTCAGTGAGTTTCAGTTCTCATTTAAAGATCTAGCACACTTTAACTGAAAATGTACTAGCAATCGTTTTTATATATATATCTTTAGATAAATTATTATTTTAATTACAAACAGTTGGAAGCTGAAGCTGGGAAAACATGTCTGTAGAGGAGACAGGATGGGCACAGTGGGCTGAGCTGGGACTTGAACCCTTGTAGCCAGAGCTAATGTTTGGTCCGGAGTCCTGACCCTAGACCACTACAATAAACTCCAGCATGCAACAGTTTTCAAAAGCACTTTATACCTTTCCACTGACATTCAAATAGTTCAACATCAGTATTCAACCACAATTTAAGTTTATATGGAGTGCTACATTCCATATTTAAAGTATTTTTCTTTAACAGTGAAAAGCTGTCTATAGAGAAAGAACTAGTGATGGAACGCTCGACACTCAAGTGTTACTGTTTCAATGTTTGACACTCACTGAATTGACTCAACGTATCGAGATGAGTTCCAAAAATACTTCTGGTCACATGAAAAAGTGTGTCGAAACACTTTGTCGTGTGATATTGAAAGATACCTGTGTCGCACTTGTCAAAAGACACTGACATATCGGGTGTAAAATGAGGCATCAAAAACAAACATTTTGAATGCGCGAGACCTTGGCTGAGAGATTTGTAAGTATTGAGAAATGGAGCCATCAGACAAAAGATGGACCAATTACATCAGAGGTTTATTATTATTATTGGACATATATTAATATCTTTGACATTCTGTATAAATCCTTTATACACACACACAAACACACACACACACTGTCAACCACTTATCCTGGCGAGGGGTCACGGGCCTTTAAACAATTAAAAACATATGTTTTTCATTGCCAGGGAGACCAGGGGAGGGTTGGTGATGACGACAACCTGTGGTTACTCCTGGACAACAGAGTCAGTGAAACCAGGAGAATACAGAGTGCTAGTGCCAATGCTATGGTTAAAGTTCAACGGTATCTAGCAGATGCATACCTGGCAAGAGTGGAAGACCCATTGGTGTACTGGGCCAAAAATGCAGGGGTCTTCCCTCAACCATAAACTTGCAGTGGTCCATTTAGCCATCCCAGGCTGCAAAAGGCTGGCCAGGTGGCAGACAAAAAAAGGAATTACCTGAGCCCTGGAAATGTGTAAAAAAGATTGTTTCTAAATAAAAACTTGTAAAGAAATCACCTTCCCCCTCACAAGTTATTGCACAAGCACTACTTAATAACTTCATAACATAAATCCATTAAATATCAATATACATTTTGCCTGAAGAGTTTTATTCCCAGTCTTATCATAGAAGTTTAGATATGTTCGATGTTTTGGAAACACTCCAAACAAGATCATTGACAAATGACATATCAACCCCGTTTCGAAACTGCAGTTGTAATCAAGGATGGGAATCTTTCAGTCTGGCCACAGAAGCGTGACTAACCATGGTGGAATTAACCTTAATACTGTTGATGTGTGCCATAATTGAAGTTGCCAGCAGATATCACTGTTGAGTAAAGGTTTCGAGCCGTTTCAAAAGCCTCAACTCAAAATGTTTCAATCGTCTCTTTCGGAAAGCCTCATTTTGCACATCACTAGAAAAAACTAGTACAGCGACATTCTGGTGAGGCCCTGTTTTTTTTCTTGAAACACAAAGAGACAAATGTTTGTAGTTAGATTCCAATTACATGACTATATTAGCAGCCTCATTCCCTCCTATAGGATTTCATTAATGAACTTGAAACATTACAAAACTTGATATTCTCCTTCTGAATGGATAAGTGAAACATAGAGTACATAAGAATAAAGAGAACAGGCTTGGATTTGCAGTTTGACTGAAAGAATGACTAGACAGGCATCCATATTTATTTAATAATGACATATTCAAACATGTTTTAGAACTGTCGTTTCCAATGCCTAGTAAAGCAAGCTGGGCATAACCTATAGGAAAAGCTAGTGAGAGCTGATTGGGAATATTGGCACCTCCATTGTAACTGTAGATATATTTACTCAACAAATTAAGTTTTACACACCTGGTGGACTATAAGCTGTCAAAACGACAGCAGAATCCCATCTCGCTTCAAAGTAGGAAAATTGGGTTTGAAATGAGTTATGATTCTAGGGGGTCCCTTAAAATTTCATGATTTTATTCAACGGTAACATTTATTAATTTGAATCCTTAGGGAGGGTCCCAGACCTCGCTCATTTCGAACCTTGGGTGAAAATTACATTTTAGGATTTGTAAATCTGAAACTATCAAATGTAGCACCCATAGTAGAAAAGCAGGAAGTAAAACATAGGTTGATCGCTTGTTAAAAAATGACAAAGGGCACCTTTTTATTTATGCAGGTTTATTTCAACATTTTAATCCAATTTCCTTTTTATATGCCTCGAATCATTACACCTGGGATGTAAACATAAAAACATAGGTTCAACGATACAAGGATAATGGACTCATGTATTTCATTATGATAATAATATATTTACTACAAGGGGTCAGCTTGTACGTTCAGTCTGAATTGTGAAAGACATGGGAAGAATGTGCGAGTTTACATCAACATACCATGACTATTGCTACCAATAACCATTGTGAATCATGACTATTGCTACCAATAACCATTGTTAATCATGAATATTGCTACCAATAACTATTGTGAATCATGACTATTGCTACCAATAACCATTGTGAATCATGACTATTGCTACCAATAACCATTGTGAATCATGACTATTGCTACCAATAACCATTGTGAATCATGACTATTGCTACCAATAACCATTGTGAATCATGACTATTGCTACCAATAACCATTGTGAATCATGATCGGTAGCCGATTCTTGAACATTGCATGAAGAAATGTATTAGAGTCCAGCTGACACTAATCTAAATCTCAAAGACATGCAACACTAATAGGTAAAAAGAAAAAGTTAAATATACATATTACAATAATAATTTTCACCTTGAATGCTTTCAGAATAAGCCTTACATTTTTATTATTATTAAGTCATGTATCTTTGTTCTGACTAAACACTTATGGGTTAATTTACTGTTAAGGACATGAGACTTCTGATCAATATTTGCATTACAAGGCAACGATACAAAGTATCAACTTGTCACCAGTGAAACCAGTTTTCACACTTACGCCTACACCTGTTTGCATATACATAGTCATGTTGGACGCTGAGTGAAAATGCTGCTTTAATCATTGAAATTGCTGAGAGCTAGCACAGTCTTTCTCTTGTTCCAACAGTGTAAACTGGTTCATTTTTTCACTGGGGCTGACATTCAGGACCATCACACTTCAATCCAATGTCTGGAAATAGAGAGACAGGCTTTAATGTGGCAGTCATCAGGGACGGTTTGAGTTATAACTCTGTGATTTGAATGAGGAAGGAAGGCTGACTGTTTCAAGTGAGATGGAGCAGGTTCATCAACATACCTGACATGGTGGTGGTTTATTTGCATGTGGCAGCAGCACTGAGTGCCCACAACAGGCCTATATTGTGTCATGTAGATTATTCAATTTAGAAAAAGCAATGCATGCTAAACACATCAGTATGACCCTTGCAAAAGTAGGTCTGTTTTCCCAGACACAGATTAAGCATAGTCCTGGAATATAAATCACTTTCAATTGAGATTCTCTATTGACCGTGCTATACTCTAGCCCAGGGGTCATCAACTCTGTTCCCGGAGGGCCGAAACACTTCAGATTTTTTATTTTACCTAGTAGTTAATTGCAATCACCTGCTTTCCCAGGTATAAACCAGTCCCTTATTAGAAAGAGAGAACAAAAA
The DNA here is from genome assembly GCA_016801145.1 of Umbra pygmaea. Classification (NCBI taxonomy): domain Eukaryota; kingdom Metazoa; phylum Chordata; class Actinopteri; order Esociformes; family Umbridae; genus Umbra; species Umbra pygmaea. The sequence goes on along the minus strand of JACXGM010015142.1, from coordinate 14,421 downwards.
TCAGGAGTGTTTCGGCCCTCATGGACAGGAGTTGATGAACCCTACTCTAGCCCTCATACTCAACTTTGGACCTCAAAGCCATATCCACTCCACTTTTTCATTGCAACCCTCAAATCTGGGACTTACTTAGAACTGGGACACCAGGTGAGTCCAATTAATGTTGAGGTAGAACAGAAAACCAGCAGGCTCCAGACCCGGAGGGTTAGAGTTGAATACCTCTGCTCTAGAGCTATCCTCGTTTTCTAAGGGAAACCTTTGGCACATACAACTGTCGACCTGCCTGCTACACACACTACCAGAAACAATGACTGAAATTCATTAGCACATCTCAGACAAGGTTTCTAGCTGTGTGTGCAACTTGGTATCATGTGAAATGGACTCAGTTGGAATGCTGTCAGTCATTCCCGCTGGAGGTGTATGCATGTCAGCATTGGAGAAATATTATTGTCAATTCTTGTACGTTGTGTAATATTCACACACACCTGTAGGCCTATATAATTAAATGTTACACTTAACTAACAAATATTTGTGATATTGGTGGTTACAGAAATTGAGGGATTTTAGCTTATGTTGAAGTCAACCCATTTTTAATGCGTCATTGTGTCAGCCAGGGATGTAAAGTTAAGCGACAAGTTACACAGGTATGTAGCCTGCCAAACTTTTTCATATAGGTATGCTGGTGGGGAAACTGAATTCAAGTTGTATAATATAACACGGTTACGCCAAACAGCAACACAATAAGCATAATCGGATGCATTTTTTGGTATATAGCCTATTAACTCAGACAGTAGTGCACGAAAGTCGTATAAAAATAAACTTCACATTGGCCTGCGGAAATGAAAATACCATCTACTGACAGTTGCAGTTCAACTCACCTGTTTGGTCTCTCCGTGTCATCAAATGTTAAATGTAATATGCAAGTCGTTATAATCAAGTACCTAGAGTTAGTCACGCAAATCTTAATATGTAGCTAGGCTATGTATTTTCTTATTGTTTTTTCCGGATGAGCAGTCACTCACGTTATGGCTTACCTGTGAATTGAAAGTAACTGCAGACGTACAGAAACACTCCGTGTTGAGACATGGAAAAGAAACACGCCCACTTGAATCAGCGCAACTTTCGCTCACTCACTGCAGTCTGGGCAACTCCAAAGAAATTCTCAACGCTTGTAGTGCTAAGCCATAGATATAATCATACATTTCCTTGGTCAATTAAATGCGGTAAACTCAATCAGCCCATGCGGTTCTTCTTTACTTAACTGGGTGTGTTCATTCAGCCGATTCTGTTGGAAAACGTTTCTGGAACTGAAGCGAGTAGGGCGACACCGGGAGGGAGTGTTACCTACATTTCGCGAAGAAACGTTTTACAACAGAATTGGCTGAATGGATTCCCCTCTGATGAGCCTTGAGCGACGCATCAGGAAAAACCTGTACAGTCAGGTCCCTTATTTACCACCCTTCTTGCAGGTATACTGAGTCCTGAGCAAAATTATCATGGCGATTATTGGCTTTAAAGAATGAAATAGGCAAGTGTGGCTAGACTTTTGAACTGGTAATACATCAGGGCAGAATTAATGCAGGGCTGTATTAAACAGTACACTTGTCATATATAATCTAGTTATCAATGGCTGCCAGTCCTGATTTCATTGGGAACTGCAATTTAGGGACCATCCAGGGATTATAAATCCATGTTTGAATAAGGATGTCAATTTGTCTTTCCCACATTTCAAAATACATTGACAAGAAAATAGGGGAGCCCAGGGATGGTTGTCACATGGGTTGGGTTTGTCACAGAGGTTATAAAAACCAAACTAGGGGGTATATTGGCATTATGTATAAGCTATTATGTAGCTAACAATCTTGGCGTAAGGGAATCATTTCACATTTTGATGGGTAAGAGTAAATATTTACATTTGTATAAAATGCCTTCTTAACTTTGTAAATTTAGTATATCTCCATTTAGTAAATTTTGTTTAAGAATGGAAGGGAATAGCTATAGTTTCAGTATATTTATCAAATGCTAGGTCAAGCCATGTGGTTGCTAGCTAAACATTTATCTCAAGAGTTTAGATGGTGCTGGTTGTCAAACTGGTATTGACACAGTGTGACAACCAACCCCTGAGTTAATCAATGTAATCTTTTTAAAGCATAGTCACCCCTTGCTTCATGTTTGTTGGTGAGTAACTTTTAAAAAAAGACCAAGAGAGGGGAGATAAATGCTGAAGGCAGTGAGACTGGTGAAGCTGCAGGGAAAAAGTATAAGACGTGCAGCAGAGGACTTTGGTATGAATTACAGAACGCTGGCCCGCTACTGTAAAACAATGAGTGTACAAGACATAGAAGGGAGGCATGAGAGACCATCAGTTGATGTTGATTTAAAGCTTAAATATTTATTTGCCTGCCTCTCTTTGTGGATTATCTGTAAATAAACACCCAATTAAACACAATGGGATTCAAACACAGTGCAGGAACTTTATTGAACCCTGTGATGGGGTTGGTTATCACACTTTCTAACAGTGCATTTCATGGCTTATTACTTCATATTTAAACATGTAATGCATGTTAAGCAATATTAATTTATACCTAAGACCAATAATGAAATTATTCTTCTGTAATTTACTGGTGCTGAGAAATACTGGCAAGAGTAAAACATGTGACAACCATCCCCGGTCTCCCCTACACATGCTATAGTTTGGAAATTTCTTTTGACAACAGAAGTTTATTATTTCTATAGAGAGAGAATAGAGTTAATCTGGCCATGAAATTGACCATGAAAAAGAGCTACTGAGTAAATACTGTAATGTTAATTTGATTGAATTTAGCCCTAGGTTTTTTAAGCCTCTTGGTGCAATCATTTGCAAGTCATGCTAAGTGTTTCATTTGATAATGGTAAAATCAGAAGAAAGATAACTGAGAGATTTTTAAAAAAAGAATACACATTCTATGCTCCCCTTTCAGAAGAACCACAAAGAGCTCGCTATATAGGTTGTCTTGATTGACATGAGATCACATCTTGTTGTTTTGATGCCACACCCTTGGCCTTACAGTTGAACACTTGATTAAACACCCTGTTGTTAGGCTAGCAGCCTATTTAATTTGTTCTCATTGACAGTATGATTCCCTTTTGCAAAACCAATTGAACAGTTAGTGTAATCACATTTTTCACCACTCCATTTAAGTCCTCCGTGATTGGAAACATATTAACCTATACAGTGATTTAAGCACTATCGACAACCTTTTGAATGCTAGTATGCAGGTGGAGAGAAAAAGCAAACATTCCCATCATTGGTTCTGTGTTATAAATAGACAGTAGGCCGTTTGGCCTAGGGCACTGCGCTATGTGAGCAGTGTGCTGTGCCTGGTGCAGGAATGACAACCGACTGGTTTGAGAGCGGGAGTCCTGCGGCCTGCACTGACAGGGAGTTAGCTATAATACATGCCAAGGCAGCTTTCCAAATGTCCTCCTCAATCACATCTCCGTCATAGGAGTTGGCTTAAATCACCCCTCATGAAGGGGCGCTCTATTGTACTGATCTACCGGCTCTGTTATAACAGTGTTTTAGCTGTTTATTGCCTTTACGTTCTAGTTTATCAAGATTGTAGTCGCCGTTATGACATTATGAAACTGCATACATATCCATATACATGGATATTATGTTGTGTCTCAGGAGTGATTATTCTGTGGTGATCCAAGAATATTATTTTCATGTATTTCTGTATGTGTTCTTTTGTAATGCATATTATGACATATATCAAAGATCCTACTGACAACTGTTCAGATTTTGTCAATATGATATTGTAAGGCACTAGAGGTCATCAGCAGAATTCTTGAATTAATCCAATGCCTTGTAAATCTAGGGCTACCGTGACAATAAGCTGTATAAAAGGACATTTTTGTAGTTGGTGCAATGACAAAGACAGCTGAGACACAGAAATATCTATGTTCAGTTTTAAAAGGTGATCACGATATTTCCAGGCAGTGCTACACCATCTATGAGCAGGACTGCCAACAGAAATGGCTGGGCCCCTGACTTTTCAGGGGCCCAGCCATTTCTGTTGGCAGTCCTGCTCATAGTCCAGTGAATAGGCCACCCCCGGTGAACTTTTGACGTATTCCTGGCCACCATGAGCCCCCCCCTCGACTGGGCCCCAGAAAGCTTTCCCATTTTTCCCCCCTTGTGTGCGGCCCTGTCTATGGGGAAGATACAGTGCCTTGCGAAAGTATTTGACCCCCTTGAACATTTCAACCTTTTGCCACATTTCAGGCTTCAAAAGAAACAACAACAAGTGGGACACAATCATGAAGTGGAACGAAATTTATTGGATATTTCAAACTTTTTATCAAATAAAAAACTGACGAATTGGGCAAGCAAAATTATTCAGCCCCTTTATTTTCAGTGCAGCAAACTCTCTCCAGAAGTTCAGTGAGGATCTCTGAATGATCCAATGTTGACCTAAATGACTAATGATGATAAATAGAATCCACTGTGTGTAATCAAGTCTCCATATAAATGCACCTGCTCTGTGATAATCTCAGAGGTCCGTTGAAAGCACAGAGAGCATCATGAATAACAAGGAACACACCAGGCAGGTCCGAGATACTGTTGTGGAGAAGTTTAAAGCCAGATTTGGATACAGAAAGATTTCCCAAGCCTTTAACATCCCAAGGAGCACTGTGCAAGCGATAATATTGAAATGGAAGGAGTATCAGACCACTGCAAATCTATCAAGACCCGGCCCTCTTGAAAGATGCAGCCAAGAGGCCCATGATCACTCTGGATGAACTGCAGAGATCTACAGCTGAGGTGGGCGAGTCTGTCCATAGGACAACAATCAGTCATATACTGCACAAATCTGGCCTTTATGGAAGAGTGGCAACAAGAAAGCCATTTCTGAAAGATATCCATAAAAACTGTTGTTTAAAGTTTGCCACAAGCCACATGGGAGACACACCAAACATGTGGAAGAAGGTGCTCTGGTCAGATGAAACCAAAATGGAACTTTTTGGCAACAATGCAAAACGTTATGTTTGGCGTAAAAGCAACACAGCTCATCACCCTGAACACACCAGCCCCACTGTCAAACATGGTGGTGGCAGCATCATGGTTTGGGCCTGCTTCTCTTCAGCAGGGTCAGGGAAGATGGCTAAAATTGATGGGAAGATGGATGGAGCCAAATACAGGACCATTCTGGATGAAAACCTGATGGAGTCTGCAAAAGACCTGAGACTGGGATGGATATTTGTCTTCCAACAAGACAATGATCCAAAACATAAAGCAAAATCTACTATGGAATGGTTCACAAATAAACATATCCAGGTGTTGGAATGGACAAGTCAAAGTTCAGACCTGAATCCAATCGAGAATCTGTGGAAAGAACTGCTGTTCACAAACGCTCTCCATTCAACCTCACTGAGCTCGAGCTGTTTTGCAAGGAGGAATGTGCAAAACTGATTGAGACATACCTAAAGCAACTTACAGCTGTAATCGCAGCAAAAGGTGGCGCTACAAATTATTAACTTAAGGGGGCTGAATAATTTTGCACGCACAATTTTTCAGTTCTTTATTTGTTAAAAAAATATCCAATAAATTTCGTTCCACTTCATGATTGTGTCCCACTTGTTGTTGATTCTTCACAAAAAATTACAGTTTTATATCTTTATGTTTGAAGCCTGAAATGTGGCAAAAGGTCGAAAAGTTCAAGGGGGCCAAATACTTTCGCAAGGCACTGTATAATAGTTTACAACCACATCATTTTCAGTGTCTAAATGTGTTACCTAGATAGTCCTCTAGATGGCAAACGTATCCCAACAGATAGAGCACGATGGACAGTGTTCTGCTTGAAGTTGCCACTGAACAAAACCTTCAAGACCTACTCTACATTTCCAACTACAATTAAATAACAGTTATGAGAAATAAACAGCATAAGGCTCCTATTCAATCACACCAGTACTTAAGAAGCTTAATTTGGACCTGATAACAACCTGTAGAACTACCTCACTGATTCTCATTGGTCATATATCACTGGTCGCTCCCAGTTTGTTGCCATCGGTGCTAATAAGCAATTGTGGTCCGCCTGGAAATCTTTAAGGCCTTGGCCTGAGGCCACTGCTGTTTTGTATTTTCATGCTCACACTGGGAGATTTTTTACTTAAAACAGTAAACTGGCAAGTATGATTATGTGAACTCTTTGGAATTACCTACCTGAATTTCTGCAAATTGGTCAAAAAGAATGAGCTGATGTTCGTTTACGTCACTATAATAGAAAAACACATTCTGTTTAAACTAATGAAACACAGACAATTAAATGTTAAAATATCTTTATTGAACAAACCAGGTAAACATTCACAGTGCAGAGTGGAAAATGTATAGGAACCCTTGATTTTAATAACTGTCTGACACTCGTTTGGCAGCAACAACCTGAACAAATGTTTCCTGTAATTCTGGGTGAGACCTGCACAGGTCAGAAGGAATTTCAATCCTTTCCACTTTACAAAACTGCTTCTGTTCAAAATATTTTTGAAAAGTCTGGTGTGACTCACTCAAGTTCACGCCACATTATCTCAATCGTGTTGAGATCAGGACTGTGCCACTCTTGTGCTTTGGGTCGTTATCCTGTTGCATCACCCAACTACTGTTGAGCTACTGTCTTGATAAACTTGGGAATTCCTTTTAGAGTTGGGATGTGGTTGTAATGTTGGTGTGCTGTGCCTTTTTTACCCACACAGTGGTTTGTGTTCCTTTAAATCAACTTAACTTTAGTTTCATTGCCAGTAGCGCTGTGGACAATGGTGCTTGGTCAGCAGTCGGTTCCTCCATGGTGTCAACCAGTGAGCTCCATTCTTGTTTGGTGTTTCACACAATCAGATGTTCACATGTTCTAGTGATTTCTTGGCTGACACTCTAGGATTCTTAACCTCATAGATGATTGTGCATTAAGCTTTTACACTCATCTTTGCAGGATGGCCACTAGTGGGAGTAGAAACAGTGCTTAACTTTCCCCATTAATATAATATAATGGACTGCTAAACATCTCAAGGCTTTTAAAGATCCCTTTGTAACCCTTATCTGCTTTATGCAAGTATACAGTTCTTAATCTTAGATCTTCTGAGATGTATTTTGTTCAAGGCATCGTTAACATCAAGCAATGCTTCTTGTGAATGACAAACTAAAGAATTTGTATTTTTTTATGATATGACTCCAATTAGCTTTTGTAGAAGTTATTAGCCTAGGGCAGAGATCTCCCACCCAAGTCCTGGAGAGATACCATCCTGATTAACAGTTCAACTCTAATTTAGCACACCTGGTTTTAATAAACAGCTGGTTGATAAGCTGACTGAATCTACATTGTGTGATGTTTGCATAGGGGTACACATACTTATTCCACCATGCACTGTGAATGATTGAGTGATGTATTCAATACAGACAACAAAAATACAATGATTTTTGTGTATTAGTTCAAACAGACTGTGTTTTGTCTGTTGTTGGGAAATCCAGGTGATTACAAAAGATTCAAATACTTTTTCTTGCCACTGTAGATGGTTTCAGAAACACTGACATGACCAGTTGTACTGCACTGCCTGTCCATTCAGTCATCAATATCTTCAGGCCCAAATCTGTGAGGGTGACTCCACAGATGGCTCAGTGTTTAGGGAGGTAGGCTTGTAGGCAGAAGGTTGCTGGTTCGATTCCCGACTGTGCCAAACGTCAGTGTCCTTGAGCAAAACACTTTATCTTAATCGCTCCCAGGTTGTTTCTGTAAATAACAAGTTGTTATTGGTCAACTTACCTGGTTAAATAAGAATTAAAAACCAAGACCAATGTCATACCTTTCTTTAATCTACCAAATAGTTAAATGTTAGATGCATGTTATTATTACATGCACATGGTGTATGTTTGGCACTGTAAAAGTGAAATTGTTTATGATAAATCTTCACAAGGGACATTATTTAGGATCTGATGATCCATTGTTTTCAAAATGACGCACACTTCTGGGCAAAGCAGGGCAGTAAACAGGAAATTACCAGCATTATGACAAGGACACTGGACAGTATTTCACTTATATCACAACAATGGATTATGTAATTCAGCCCAGTTCTAACACTTGTTGACTTTGAGAAATATGGGAATTTCCCAGGATACAGGATGTTTCAATAATTGTATGTAAAATATACGTATATCAGCCTACAGGAATTCCACAGAAGAAACCCATGTAATCAGTTTGGCTGTAATGTCCAGCTCTAGTCAACCCCACCTGTACAGCTGTACACTGTTCTCTGTCACACTTCCCTACTGACAGAATTCACCATGAATAGCTTAACTCCTCCAGGCTCACCACTAATACAGTTCATATCCTCTGGGTGGTACATCTTGACACGTTTCCCAGAAGACCTGCTAATCCTCCTATGAATCTGATAAGATGTGAGATAAGAACAAGTGTGTGGTTTCAATTGGCTGGGGCCTGGCCTTCAGAGCTAAATAGTGAGAGGCCCGACATGTACTTAACATAGTCCAGCAATGAGACACAACATACCTCCATATGTCCCAGCTTTCTCACAGTTTCAATAATAGGAAAACTTGTTTCACCTGTTTGAACTAAAATCATAATTTATTAATCTTGTCCCTTAATACCCTATGTAAGTGTTCTGTGCTGCATGTATCCATAGTCTGACAAATGCACAATTTTCATATTTTATTAGTCATTAATAAATCATATTGACCTTATCATATTAATAGTGGTTTATGTTAAATCACATTAGACCTAATTACTGGTTGCAGGTCTGTTGCTACACATCCAATGACTTATTTCCCAAAGCATTAAACCATTTTTAGTTACACACACAGCATTCCTGGATAGAGGATTGATTGCTGTGTGTTAAATTTAGATTATCTCCCTTGGTCACCACTATATTTCATCCAGCTGTCCACCGCCCAGGCCCTCCTAGCATTCATACCCAGCCCATGGTGATTAGATCAGCATTTGTGATTTGTAATGTTCTGAACAGTTGTTGAACACTTTAGGCGATGCGAGAAAAACATAAGCATTTTTTTTATATATGTGAAAAACTAAACTGAGAAAAAGTAGAATGCAAAAGTGATATCTATTTTACGAAAGTAAATCTGTAATCTGTTAAAACAACGTGCACTGAAAATGACCTGACCATGACCAGCTATTTCCTCCAAATCCCACCCATTAAAATAAATTGTCGTCATTTTCATCGGATGTGTGGGAACAGGCGCCAATAAACTGTTCCAGAGAATGCTTAAATACCCAATGGGGAATGCACTCTCTGATTACAGGTGCAACACACAGTGCGAGATAACGGTCCTGGAAAGGATTTTGTTATATTCCGTTTGCTTAGTTAATTTATTGGGCCCCATAGATTAAACGAATTCAGGGCACTTTTTAACTTTAAATTGGTCTTTAGTTTTAATCAACACACATTTTAAATTTATTATCTGAAATTGGTCAACTCTGAATACAATGACAAGCTCAGGGGTTCAGCTTTTAGGTTATACTCTTGCTTTAATCGGTGCCGTTGGCTCAGTGATTGCGATCACCATGGTGGAGTGGAAAAGAGTCTTCTACCTGGACAACACGACATCAAAGGAAACCTACGTGGGACTATGGGCTAAATGCACCGTCGACGCCACCAAAACTACGACGTGCGACTACAAGTCGATGTTCCAACTATCATGTAAGCTTTCAAAAACGTCCGTCAGAAGCTCACGTTACCGCAGTGGCATCTTCATGTTCTTTTTTATCACTGACCTTTACAGCAGGAATTATATAGCCGTCAAATAAAAAGTAGGCAATTTAGATTTTCTATTGCAATTACAAGGAAAATTTTAAGTTAAAACAGACTACTTGTTTTATAATTATAGCTATACACGCTTCTCGAGTAAATAATATTATTTTGCACGATTAGATCTACACTTGAACAGAATTACTCTAATGGATGCAAGCAATACGGGCTACTTCAATCAAACATGCTATTAAACATGCTACACAGATTAGTGTTATCCTCTGAGGTCTCACAGACTCGTCCATTTAACTTTTTTGCATAAATTACCACCTTACATTACCTTTGCTGACATAGCTATAAAAATAGCCTTCCAACACGGTATCAGAGATGGTTAACTCTCGACATCTATTTAATCTCCACAGTTAGGTAAATATTTTTTTGCATTGCAGTATTTACATAATAACTCTTTCAACATTTGAAATTTTAAGACAGTCTTATGTCATCTGTGCAAAACTGCTACCAGGGTTTTCATAATTACAGATAGGCTAAAGGCTTTAAAATTAAAAATGTGTAAGCATTGTAAAACAAAAGGCATTTTTATAAAATTCCAGTCATTTGGGTTCTCAATTTTGTGTTTGGTTCTTTTACATGTACCACTTCAACCATAAAATATTTAACCAAATCGTTACACTGTATACAGACCACCTTTTTCTCACAATAGGTATCATTACAAATAATAACAGAACTAGACATGTTTGGGTGCAAAGGTGAATATCCTGACGCCAAGTCCCAATAAACCCCAGTCTTAGTGTTTGATTGCAAGATGTGGAGAATACCTGTTGACCTCTGATCTCTGTGTCGGCAGCTGACATTCTGACAACACGAGTGGTATTGATCATCAGCATCCTGCTGTCAGCCATTGGAGTGCTGGTTGCCACATTGGGGCTGAGATGCACCCACTGCCTGGAGCCCGACTTCCAGGGGAAAAGCCGAGTAGCCCTTGCTGGAGGAGTACTCATCGTTATTGCAGGTAGGGCAAAATACTTCATCATATAACTAATAACATGTTTCATCATGCTTTGAACAGTAAATGCTAAACTGTAAAATGCCATGTTTCAAACTAAATATCTACATTCTCTAGACCATAGCAAAAAAAGCTGCCTTGTACAAATGGAAAATGATAATCTAGTTTTGATTGTCATGCGTTAAATATAATGTTTCTTCTCTGTAGGACTTCTGTCCATATCAGTGACTTCCTGGTTTGCCAACACAGTTGTCATGTCTTTTGAAAATTCAAATTCACCTATCACCTCGCATAACAGGTATTGTACAGTACTACAGCATACATGAATCTAGCATGCTTTAATGTGAATCATCCCTTTTGTAAAGTATTAGAACAGCACCCTGTAGTGCCTTACTTTTGACAAGGACAAATAGGGTGGCTATGGTCAAGGGAAACACTGAAGGGAACAAGGTGACATTTGTATTCTAAACCTAGACCCTGCAGGCTGTAACAAAGTGTATATTTCATTGTTATCTATATTGTGAACTATACTGTTTATTTGTTATGTGTTTTGCAGTCAGTGTGGACTAGATACTGTTGTGCTGACTGAGTTTTGTTTTTTGTGTCCCTTTTGTGAATGAACAGATATGAGTTTGGCAGTGCTGTCTTGGTGAGCTGGGGTGCTGCCGTTTGCTCTCTGGTGGGTGGGTGCCTCCTGGGCTGCAGAAACCCACGCAGTTTTCAACAGACCTCAGGCTCCCGGACATTTGCTTACCCCACAGTGGTCCCTGGTAACAAGCCTGGTACCGACTATGTTTAAAGGGTAGCAACCAGCAATGCGCCCACCAGTTCGGACATAAAACACATACTGAATGCTCATGATTCTTTTTAATTTTCTGGCTTTTTAAGGATTTATTGGTCAGAAAAGTTAGGAAGGTTGGGGCTTCATTCTAACTCATGTTGCAGCAGTACATGTGCACTGGAGGCAGCCTCTTAGAAAGCTGAAGACATTGTTACTCTACAATTGTGCTATGAATTGGAATAGTTAAAATTCATCCAATTAAAAAGCTGAACTAGTAACTTTTTAATAGAATGTGGTTATTAGAAAGGTACTTAAACCCATGAAAAGCACGAGACCAAAGAGGCAGAGATACAACAACAATTATATACCGGTACCTTGTTTAATCCACGTGTAACAGAGCTGAGGATGGTAACTCACTCTACAGTGTTATAGGAGCCATCCAAAAGGCCTGGCTGGACAACCAGGTGGAAAGATGACCCTGCATCCCACGATCCTATGTCAACTATTGATAGAGTAGTGGGGTTATTCCCAGTGCTGTAGCAAAAATTTTACGATTCCCCAGGTTGTATTTTTGTAAATGACAATGTCTTCTGTGTTGATGTCCTTTTCCATGAGGATTAGAAGGATGCTCTGCCGAATTGACATGTTATATGAACATGCTGTAGGGGATGTTTTCCTTCTACAGGTGTTTCGATACAAGGGCTTGTTTTTTGTTTTGTTTTCATAAAAAAATGTACACTACCTACAGCAAATGTTATGATACTTACTAAGTATTAGCTCCATTGACAAGCCCAGACCAGAGAAATCCTGGTTGATTGATTTCCAAATTCTAGAGGGAATATTAAGGAAATCCATAAAAAACAAACCAGGATTTCTAGGAATGTTTTTCCTTAGATTAGTTCTCTATACATGTCAGCTAGCTTGTGCTAAGACTTCATGTTCTGTTTGGACAACACATTGACATTTACAGTGTGACTCAATTATGTCTGAGCTGTTACATGAAAATACAGCATCTGGTCAATAATATTACCTTTCTTAATGAACAAAGGTTTGACACACTTATGTGCATCCAGCTGGTTGACAAATAGAAAAGACATTCAGTAGCAAGCAAACATATAGTTTTAAATTGAAAATATGAAATGTGCTGTTCAGGAGTGTACTGTTTCCGGAGTGTAAAAACCATTCCGTTTTTCAGGACTTAATAAAATGATGTATGTTGTCAATTTCTCATAGATCTACTGTTTTATCAAAAATAATGCATTGATATTGCTAATACTACTGTTACCTTGTACAGCATTGAAATTATATTATTTTGACTTCCTTTTGCATTTGTTCTCTTTTTTATTCTAAACAAATACATGACATAAAAATTGTAAAGACAATAAAGATTTTCCTGAAATATTCCTGTGAAATATATTTTCCTGTAATATTACTAATTTATTTATTTATTTCAGGTTTATTTAACAGGGACAATGCACACTAACAATACATATAAAAATGCAAAATGTGCCAGAATTCACCAAAAGGCTATTTTACATCTGTTGACCCTGGACAGATCGTACAATGTCACACCTAAAAAGATTATAATAGTACATACAAGACTAAATCAACATATAAACAAGAACAGTTAGTCAATATCAACATCTACACACACATCCATACACAAGCCAAACTGTCAGTCCATGTAACAAACTTTTCTTAAATAAAATTGACAGCACACATTTTAAAACATTCATAAGACATTCAACAGGTTTCATCTTTCTAAACAAAACAAATGTGTGCCACACAACCTCTTAGGCATAGCACAAGTGGCACACACGGGGAGGACAGGAAAGATAAGACGGCAGCCAGATTTATTGACTACATATTATTTTGACAGTCCTGATTATCTGTTAGCCACTTATTTGAGTTAAATGAAAGCATAAGTAATAGCATATGCCATTTAAAGTACTTGATTAATTGTTTGATCAGTTACCATAGTTGGTTGTTTGTGTTCTTTCCACTAAATATAAAAGTGGATTGTTCTTCTGTCTGTTCCTGCTCTGTCTGATGCTTGTTTCCATCAGTTAAAACATACTCCAAAAGGCAATAAGTAAACTTGTTAAAGAAACTGTAGTGTTTGCAGAGCAGATTACAATTAATTATATAATTTAGCTATAATTACATACAGTATTAATATGTAAAACAAATCAGCTATTCTTTATAAGGATGGAGTGTGCATTCTCTCCATTGCTGACTTGAAAGTTTAGTTTAGTTCCATCTTTCTGTGTATTTTGAAACAACCTTTTATTGTTTGAAATTTACTTTTTTTGTTTGTTTCTGTCTGACATTCGCAGTACAGGCACTTCCATGTACAGTACAATATGAGACCAGGCATCAATAAAAATGCCCCCACATTTGCTTTTCATTGATAAATGCATTTAGAAGAAGTTTAAGGTTGTTGTCTTGCTGCATGACTGACCTTCTCTTGAGATTTTTTTAATGGACAGGTATCCTGACATTTTCCTTTAGTTTTTGCTGGTATAATTCAGAATTAAATGTTTCATCAATGATCGCAAACCATCCTGACCCAGATGCAGCAAAACTGTCCCAAACTATGATACTACCTCCACCATTTTTCACAGAGGAAATAGATCTTATGCTGGAATTCAGCGTTTTCCATTCGAATAACATAATCAGGGCCGGACTGGCCATCGGGAGGATCGGGAGTTTTCCCGAACGGCCGGTCCATTCCGGGCCGAACAGGCCGTAACATTTTACTTTGACGGCCGGTCGGACGTATTAAAACAAGTGACAGTACGCTGAAATGGACTGGCTGTTGCATCCGCAAAACTGCGCTCTGGCCCGGCCATCAAATTGAGAGAGAGTTCCT